>JAXCHL010000043.1:0-92303 GCA_034195605.1 Santalum album
AAAGACGTGAATTTGTTCCCACTGTAGATAGTAATGATGCAGTGATGCATGTCTAATTTCGTGTAACACCATCTTGTGGCCTTGTTGGATTTAGCGGGCTCTATTTTTCTTACCTTCAAAGAATATTTTATACTTTTTGTTGTATCTGTTAGGCAAAGTTGTTTTTCCATATCTATTTACATGAGGTGATTTGGACTTTCGTCCTGATGATGGGTACAAAGAAAAAAAAGTTGAGAGTATAAAGGACATGGTGGCTACTTAGAAGTTGCTGCAGGAAACAATAGAAAGGCATCGAGCTGAGCTTTCAGCTCAAAAAGAATACTTTACAATTGCTTTGGCAGTAGCCATGGGGGCTGAAGCAGTGGTGGCGGCAGCAATGGTGGCTGCAACTTAGGGTTTGGGATGGAAATGTTGGAGGGGGGAATCGCGGGGTGAGGCCGGGGGGGGTGGGGTGGGGGGGGGGGTTTGCTGCCTAGATTAAAAAAAAAAAAACACTTAGCAAAACAACATCGTTTTGCTAGGTTAAAAAAAAAAAAATTCAACTGAACCAAGACGCCCGCCTTGGCCAAAAGGTAGCCAAGGCGTCGCCTAGGTGCCCAAGGCGACTGCTTTGTGGCCTTCCGACTAAGGCGTTCAGCGCCTTGGCCCTCCGGCAGCGGCTCGACGTCACCTAGGCGGCGCCTTGATAACACTACGTACTTTACTAAACCCAGCCGCATGATGAAATAGTTCATCAGCTTTACATGTCTAAGGACATTGGCCCCGGTCTACGGCTCATGGTCTATGACATACCTTGTGAGAACTACGTAGGCTTGATTCCTTATGAGATACATAGGTAGCCTATGGGCGCAACCACTCCCCGTCTTAACATTAATGTCCCAACTGGCCCCCGTTGTGCATGTGCCCCTTAAAGTAGTCGCCTATGGTCCCCTGAACCTAAGGCATCCGTTCATGTCCCTTTGGCCTATGACATCTTGTCCAAGGACATTGCCTATGTCTAAGGAAGCCTACGGTCCGTTGACCTAAGACCCCCCTCATTCTATTTTCCATTTGCCTACTGTCCCTTGATCCATGACACCCATTATTTGATGCTTCAAGGGGTATCAAATACGACCCCACTGTTCCTAAGCATGAGCTTAAATTGCACAACACTCCCGGGCATGGGTGTAAATTGCGCAATGCTGCTCAACATGAGCTTAAACTACTTTTTGTTCTAAAATGTGCCTAAGCTACTTTGTTAGAACTACGTTGGCTTAATTCCCCATGATGGGATACGTAGTTTTTTTTTCACCGAACCTGGTCATACAAGAAAAATAAATAAAAGGAGACGAGGTGGCAAAGCTTTGAACAAAATTCTCATTGATAAATATTGTGAGTCATTAAAAAATTGGGCGAGCATTCACATATTGGAGCCTTAACCACAAGAAGAAGAAGCGGGGAAAATTGCCTAAGGTCTCCAGCTGCTTTTGAGAAAAGCCCTTGGATTTGAGAATACGTAGTCTCAAGTGAGGCAGCCTTGTTCTCCACTGCTGTGTGCTCCACATGCGAAGCCTCGATCGTGGCGCTTTTTCTCGTTTGCCTTTTGGGAGATCGCATCAATTTTAGTGTTGAGCTCAGTCACCTGACCTTCATGGACCCGTATGTCCTCAATCATTGCCATCTGCTTTGCCAAAGCTTCCTTGCGTTGTTAAAAGCACCCCAAGCCAGCATTTTTTGACTCCATTGTGCGTGCAATGGAGGCGCGTTGAGAGGACAAGCCTTCTAGTGTCCGCTAACTAGGCTGCAGGGAGTTTTCCTGATCATTCATCTCAGCTTGGGTGCTCTCCATGTCCTAATTGGCAAGCTGGCAGATGGCGTGTCAATAAGCGCAACAGAGCATAAGACTATATGCTTCCCAATATTTGCGTCCTCCATAGCTCAAGGCTGTAAATTAGGATTCCTAAGTAAGACTCCAGTTCAGGCATATCCTCAGTGATGTCTTTGTCAAAACTCTCCATGAGATTGACAAGGGAACAAAGAGCATCACGACGAAATGTCGCATAGCACTTGCCCTAAGCAGCGTGGGATGCGTCACATACTTGGGAAAATCGTACTGCTCAACCAACATTCTAGTCATCTCCTCCAATTAAGGGTTCTTGTGGTTAACAACACTCAGCTTTGTCAGTCACTTCTTCGGCTTTGCTTTCCTTAGGCTTGACTTTAGTTACATCATGGGAAAGGGAAGGCTGTGAACTATTCAAAGCAGCGGGTTCCCGAGATGGAGGCTCAACCTCAACTGAATATGCCACCTCGGGAGGAATGCCTTCCTTGGTAAGCCTTGAATTGGAGCCAACATCAAGAACTTGTCTGACGGCTTCATCAGTGATAGGTGCCTTGTCACAAGCAGCATAATCGGTGGAGGCACTTGTGTGACATAATATAACTGTCAGCATCAATGAATTCAAGAGATTGAATTTACTTCAGATTGTAACAGCTTTCACCGTCATTCCCTTCCATGGGGGGTGGAGGAGCGGGAGAAGTTGCGGCCTTCGAGGCCCCTTCTTCCTTCCCTTCTTCAGCAAGGCCCTTTACTCTTGCTTCTCTTCCCCGTGCACAGGACCAGCAGCTGGAGCTGCCACTGGCACCTCAACGGGCACGAGGGGAGTCTCCTCTTGATCGGTGCATAGGGTGTTGAAACAGCTCAACTTTTGTGATAGTGGGTCCGCTTCCCTAGTTGATAAACATACAACATATGTTAGCCTGTCATCAACAAGGAGCAATTCGGCAATGAAGAAGTCTTTATGTCAACAACCATCCTCACAGCATAATCCTTAGCACTTTCATCTCGGGTAATAGACATTGCCTTGACAATCAATTCAGCCTTTCGTGCGGGGTCTATTAGGTAGATGTCAAAAGAAGCCTCCAACAATGTAGAAGTCTTTATGTCAACAGCCACCCTCACAGCATAATCCTCAACGCTCTCAATTCTGTCCATAATGGTGTCAAAAGGACTCCACGTATTGAGAGGGGTCGATCTTAGGTGAACTAATCTTCTCCTTGCCCTTCCTTGAGATCAGGCACACGGGTTGATCAATCATCATCGGCACTGTGCAACTCACACTTGTTTTGGGAAGGGATCCCTGCACAGTACGAGGAAAAGACGGATTCTATTCATAGTAAGCATGAAGTTATATTGGACCATGCGTTATAAACTCAAAAGGGAATACCTATGCTATGTCGGAAGCACTTGTGTAGGATTCGCACTTAACAAGGTCCAACTTGGCCAAGGCATCAACAATCTTTAGGCCAAATGGCCCTGCCTATTCTACCCTCGCTCTGCACGGCTATGGCCTTCAATTGCGTCATACCGTGCTAGGTCACCAAGTCTCCCTACATGGAGGCTCCCTAACATGAATGCACTAGTTGTTTTAGCTCTTGCACAGATAACACGGGGTCCACCTCGACCTCCCCAGGTTTAACTTTTGATTGAACCACAATATTGAGAAAAAAATGATATTTAATTGGATAATTAAAGTCAATATTTTTAATTAAATTGATATTATTTATTGTTTTTAGCAATTACAGGATAAATATGGCCATAGTTGTTAAGGCGTCCATCCGGGCGGGGGTGGGGGAGCATGGCAGGCAGCGCCTTTCTCCCCGGCCGCCAAGGCATGCGCCTTGGCCGGAAAGCCATCGCCTAGGTGACGCTTTGGGCGCTTTGTAGCGCCAGAGGCCCCAGGCATCGCCTGAGGTTTTTTTTTTTTTTTGGAAAAAGAAAGCCTAGCAAAATGACATCGTTTTGCATTGTAAATATATATATATATATATATATATATATGAAGAAGTCATCGTCGTCACAAAAGACGACTATCGTCTTCTACTTCTTCGACGACAAACATCAAAAGATTCCCCAACTCCGGCGACTACGATGACTCCATTTGAACTCCTTTTTGGAAGCCACTCTCTACCCGCTCAACTACAGCGGCAACTCCCGTAGTTGTCGAGGCGTCTTCAATCCCGGGGAGTTTGATCTCGACCGAGTGAGCTCCATTTTTGGACGGCCACTCTCCATCCAATCTCCTTTCAGTATTGTTACTTTATTTTTCAAAACCCTAATATATTCAGGTGATCAATTTTATAAAATGAAATGTAGAAAAGGAACCCAACCTGAAAATGCATCACTAAGGTGTTTAAATGCATTTTGGTACACACGTACAGGTATGATATGGGGGTAAAATTATGGATTTCATTAAGGGGCGCCTTGGACCGCCTTGAGGACGCCTAGGCGAGCGCCTTGCCGCCTAGGCGTCTAGGCGGTTTGCAGTCGACGAGACCACCTTGGCGCCGTGACAACTATGAATATAGCACACTGATATATTTTCGGCAATTTCACGGAATCGTAGGATTAGGTAGCAGATCAATGGAAGAAAAGGAAAGAAATAGAAAATGTAAGCAATTACATGGAAAATAAGGAAACAAGGAAAGAAAGAAAAAAGGAAAGAATGAGAGAAGGAAAGAAGGAAAAAAGAAAAAGGAAAGATTTTAACAAATACTATTATTTTTATTTTTCTTTCCTACGAGCCCATACCTTTGTCTCACCTTTAAAAGGAGGGTCTCTCCTTCTCTCGAGGGGCACATAGAGCATCTACTCGCCTACCTGTTGCGGAAATACCCACACGAATAGATAATTGAAGCGATAACAGAAATAAGTTGAAATGAAATGCAAGAAAAATAAATAAAGAGAGAGACACCGGACTTACGTGGTTCACCCAAAAATAGGCTACGTCCACGGAGCTGCTGCAGATCTTCACTATATGGAGAATAATACAAGGGAGAAAGAATTTTACAAGTGAGATAATTCTCGGTGTGTTTTGGAATGAAAGAGAGGGTCTCCTTTTATAAGGTTCAAGGAGCCATTCCTTTGTTTACATTTTCGATGTGGGATTGTGAACCTTTTAAAGGTTCCAAGAGTCATTCCACTCTTTAACCTTTCCGATGTGGGATTGGGATCTCAACATTCTCCCACTTGAAGATTAATTTTAATTATATCTTCACACTTGGTCAATGCAGCAGCTCGTCACCTTCTTTCATGCTTGAAGGCCAACTGAAGCAGTACACAGCTTCAGTTTATCAATAGTCACCACCTTTGTCAACATGTCGGCTGGATTCTTGCTCCCAAGAATCTTCTGCAGAGATAACACTCCATCTTCTAATGCTGACCTGATAAAATGGTAACGCACCTGTATATGCTTTGTCCTGGCATGAAATACTGGATTTTTAGCTAAGTGAATAGCACTTTGGCTATCACAATATAACACACTCTCTTCTTGCGAGTGACCAAGTTCTTCCAAAAATGACTTTAACCAAATCATCTCCTTGCTTGCTTCTGTCACTGCCACATACTCTGCTTCAGTTGTAGAGAGTGCAACTATCTTTTGCAGCTTTGAAATCCAACTGACTGCCGTCCCACCTATTGTGTAAAGGTACCCAGTGGTACTCTTTCTTCCATCAAGATCTCCTGCCATATCAGCATCCACATAGCCCTGCAATTTCAAGCCAGACTTCTTGAAACTCAAAGCTAAACTTGCAGTACCTCTCAAGTATCTGAGAATCCACTTCACTGCCTCCCAATGCTGTTTGCCTGGATTGCTCATGTACCTGCTTACAACTCCCACTGCATGTGCAATGTCCGGTCTGGTACATACCATGGCATACATTAAGCTACCTATTGCTGAAGCATAAGGTACCTTAGCCATAAAATCTCGTTCCTGCTCCGAGGTGGGTGATTGCTCCTTTGACAACTTGAAGTGACTTCCCAAAGGAGTGCTTACTGACTTAGCATTTCCCATGTTAAACCTGTTCAACACTTTGTTCACGTAGTCCTCCTGTGATAACTTTAATCCATCACTATCCCTGATGATCCTCATTCCAAGGATTTGTTTTGCAGCACCCAAATCCTTCATGGAAAAGTTTTCAGACAACTCCCTCTTGAGCTTGTCAATCTCCCATTTGCATCCACCTGTTATCAACATATCATCAACATATAGTAGTAAAATGATATATGAGTTACCTCGCCTCCTGATATAACAGCAATGATCTGCTTGACACCTGGAGAAACCATTGCTACCCATAAAACTGTCAAACTTCTTGTACCATTGTCTTGGTGCCTGTTTAAGACCGTATAGACTCCTTTGAAGTTTGCACACCATATTCTCCTTACCCTGTACTTCAAAACCTTGTGGCTGCTTCATGTAAATTTCTTCCTCCAAATCACCATGAATAAAGGCTGTCTTTACATCTAACTGCTCTAAGAACAGGTCTTCCTGAGCCACTAATGCGAGTACCGTCCGGATTGTCGTCATCTTCACCACCGGGGAGAATATCTCATTATAGTCGATGCCCTCCTTTTGCTGAAATCCTTTCACTACCAACCTTGCTTTGTATCGTTTGCTGTTGTCATGTTCGTCTTTTATACGATACACCCATTTATTGTGCAAGACTTTCTTTCCTTTAGGCAATTCTGCTAATTGCCATGTCTGATTAGATATCAAGGATTTCATCTCTTCTTTCATGGCTAACTCCCACTTGTCCGACTCCTTAGCCTGTATGGCTTCATCATAGCTCTCTGGCTCGTCTCTGTCAGTCAAAAGGATATAGTGTAAGGAAGGAGAGTACCTCTGTGGCGGTCTAGTGACCCTGCTAGACCTCCTTACAATAGTAGGGGTGCTTTGGATTTCTTGTGGGGTGACGTTCTCTTGTTCTTCTCTTTCAGGACTCCCACTTGGGACTGCGTTCTCCTGTTCTTCTCTCTCAGGACACCCACTTGGAAGATCTCTAAGTGGAATCATCTCAGAATCCTTACTTGTATTCCTGAAGTTGTTGTTGTCCCTGTCTTTATACAAGAGATGTTCGTTGAAGATCACATCTTTACTCCTGATAATTTTCCGAGCTTTCTCATCCCATAATCGATAACCAAACTCAAGTCCACCATAGCCAACCAAAAAACACCTTTTTGACTTGGCATCTAGTTTGTCCCTAGCAGAAGAGTCAATGTGCACATAAGAAACACAGCCAAATACTTTCAGATAAGAAAGATTTACCTTTTTCCCGCTCCAAACTTCTTCTGGTAGTTTGAAGTTCAATGACGTGGATGGACTCCTATTGATTAGATGAGCAGCTGTATTAATTGCCTCTGCCCAAAATGCTTTTGGCAGCCCTGCATGCAGTCTCATGCTTCTGGCACGCTCGTTGAGAGTTCTATTCATCCTCTCAGCCACACCATTTTGCTGTGCTGTCCCTGGAATCGTCTTCTTCATCTTGATTCCATTTTCCGCACAATAATTTACCAAGTCATTATTGATGTATTCCCCTCCGTTGTCTGATTGCAGACACTTGACCTTTAAATCTGTCTCATTTTCTACCATAGCTCTCCATTTCTTGAAAGCATAAAAAACGTCAGATTTATGCTTGAGAAAATACACCCATACCTTTCTGCTTGAGTCATCGATGAAGGTCACATAGTACTTCGAGCCTCTAATGGAAGTTTCTGTTGTAGGACCCCACACGTCTGAATGAACTAACTCTAACTTTCTTGTCTTCGGCTCCCTGCCTGTCTTTGAAAAGCTGACTCTCTTTTGCTTTCCAAATATGCAACTCTCACAAAAACTATGGTCAATAGTTTTTAAGTTAGGTAGCTTACTTGTTGAGTGGAGTACCTTCATTCCTTTCTCACTCATGTGACCAAGCCGGTGATGCCATAACTCGGTGTTGGTGGCGTTGTCTGCAACTGCTACGGTATCTCTGCAGCTGGAACTAATATAAAGAGTTCCAGATTTACTTCCTCGTGCAACAACCATAGCTCCCTTGCTGACTTTCCAACCTCCACAATTGAAGGTCACATGATGTCCTTCATCATCCAGTTGCCCTACCGAAATTAGATTGCGCATCAGTTTGGGCACATGTCTTACCTTGTGAATCTTCCACACAGATCCGTTGGGTATCTTCAGCGTAACATCACCAATCCCAACAATATCTAAGGGCTCACCATCAGCTAGGTAAACCTTACCATAATCACCGGCAACATAGTTCTCCAGAACGTCTCGATTTGCCGTAGTGTGGAATGATGCTCCTGAGTCAATCACCCAAGAGTCAAGACAGTTGTCTACTGACAACAGTAACGCATCACGATCCTCAGTAGTGGCTGCATTGGCGGTGTTGTTGTTGGGCTTGCCTTCATTCTTCTTCAGAGCCCTACAATCTTTCTTTAAGTGGCCACTCTTGCCACAATTCCAGCATTCCCAATTTCTTCCATTTCTGGATCTGTCTCTGCCGTTCCTCGACTTGGATCTGCCGCGACCTCGGTTAGAATTCCTCTCGTTGTTTCTGCCCCTGTTCTCGACATTTAGAGCAGAACTTGATGTTCCTTTACCCGAATCTATTCTTCGCACTTCCTCGGAAAGAATTCGATTCCTAACATCATTGAATTGTAATTTTTCTTTGCCAATAGAATTACTAACCGCTACTCTCATGGGTTCCCAACTGTTTGGTAGGGAAGCCAAAAGTATGAGAGCACGAATCTCATCATCAAACTTGATTTCAACAGAAGTGAGTTGTGTCACAATCGTGTTGAACTCATTAATATGTGTGGCAACAGACATTCCTTCTCCCATCTTTAAGTTAAACAACTTTTTCATAAGATGTACCTTGTTGTTTGCCGACGGCTTCTCGTACATCTCCGACAGAATGCCCATCATCTCTACAGTTGTTTTTGCCTCTGCCACGTTGTGAGCAACGTTCTTTGTCAGCGTCAACCGAATCACGCCCAACACCTGTCGATCAAGTGTATCCCACTCGTCTTTCTCCATATTTTCTGGTTTCTTTCCCGACAAAGGCTGATGTAATTTCCGACTGTATAGATAATCCTGGATCTGAATCCTCCAGTATGAGAAGTCCGTACCATCGAACTTGTCGATCCCGGGTCCTGATCCTTCACCTCCAGCCATCGCTTCACACCAAGCTTGTAGCAATTCCAAGGTTCCCAGGAAAGACTGGTAGGGTCAAAGCCCAGCCCAAACAACCAGACTCCTTAGACAGAACAAAAAAAATTCCCAGGAAAGACTGGTGGGGTCACAACGGTCCCGCTTAAGAACCAGCCTCCTTAGACAGAATTTTCTTAAATTGCTACCAAGCTCCCAAAAGAACCTTAGACCAGGCTCTGATATCACCGTTGGGTAATAAAACCCCGACCGAATAGAGCAAACAGCTCCCCCAAGGAATTTTCCTTTTCTGATGTGGAAGATCAGACAATGCTGCAACCACAGAGCATATTTTGGAAAAACCTTGCTCTGATACCAATTGTTGCGGAAATACCCACACGAATAGATAATTGAAGCGATAACAGAAATAAGCTGAAATGAAATGCAAGAAAAATAAATAAAGAGAGAGACCGGACTTACGTGGTTCACCCAAAAATAGGCTACGTCCACGGAGCTGCTGCAGATCTTCACTATATGGAGAATAATACAAGGGAGAAAGAATTTTACAAGTGAGATAATTCTCGGTGTGTTTTGGAATGAAAGAGGGGGTCTCCTTTTATAAGGTTCAAGGAGCCATTCCTTTGTTTACATTTTCGATGTGGGATTGTGAACCTTTTAAAGGTTCCAAGAGTCATTCCACTCTTTAACCTTTCCGATGTGGGATTAGGATCTCAACACTACCAACAAACTTGCTCTCTCTCTTTCTCTCTTTCTCCCTCCTCTCTTTAACCACCACATTCCGTTGTCCAACGTTGCTGTCACACCAATATTACACTTCGTTGTCCTCATTCCATCTTCTCGAAATCCATTTAATTTAAGGATGGCATTCCCTAACACCATGAGTAGCTGAGTTCCTTATTCACTTTTGGGTTGTAGATGATACTATAATTTCGATTAATAGTATTTAATTGTTAAATCTTTGGAATTTGTGTGTAATTGAATGCTTAATGTTGAGACTGAATTGATTGAGCTATATTGTTATATTTAGTAAGGATTCTAGTTTTTATAACTCTATTAATTCTTTTCAAGCATTGGTATAATATTGTGTGAGAATTCTTTCAATGATAATCTATAATTGACTAAACTAAGGTTTGACAAGATAGGTAATACCTAGGTTAATTCATACAATCTTTCTAAATCTCTTTAAGTTTGTGGCTTTAATTGATTAATTACATGCATATTTAAATCAATTAGTTTAGAGTTCGAACCCCAAAAGTGGATTTCTTAACCCATAGTTTTCGTCACCAAAGTTTTAGTGCAATCTTTTAATCTCTTTTAAATTCTTCTTTGACAATTTTCTAGTTTTAAAAATAAACCTAACTCAGCCTTAGATTCCTTGTGGGACGAAACTCTACTTGTCACTTTACTAGGTAACATAGTAGTTTTATTTAATTATTTTTGATTTAAAAACGACCAATCAAATTTTGGCGCTGTTGTCGGGGAATCCTTAGCACGGTTGGTTTGTTTTTTTTGTTAGTCTAATTTAGATTATTATTATATTTTCATATTTGCTTGCTAGTTAAAAGAAAAAAATTATTATTATTTTGCTTTGGTTATTATTATTATTTTTTGTTTTCTTTTTTGTTATTAGTAGTAATTTTTGTGCACTTCATAGTGTATGCTTGGTCGTCACTCGTGTCATCTCGTCTTGTTTCAATTAGACCTCAAATTAGAAAGAACTTTATGGCATCAAAGAAGGATGAACGGCCAAGGTAACATTGTGATTCAAGACAATCCTAGCTTACATTAGTTAAAAGACCAGTTTATGCCTCCAGCCTATAACTCCAGTTCATGTATGCTGGTCCCAACCACACAAGCAACCCAATATAGGATCAAGTCCAGTGTTATTCAAATGCCTTCATCTTTTTATAGGCTTAGTAATGAGGAAAAGTATAAGCACTTAGATGAGTTTACTGAAATTTGCTCCCTTTTTCACTCAAGGATAAAGCCAAGCATTGGCTTAACTCTCTAGATTTAATATTGATGTCAACTTGGGCATCAATGCAGCAAGAGTTCCAAAAAAAATACTTTTCTATTGGTAAGACTAGTCAGATTAGGCGAGCCATCGCTAGTTTCTCCCAATTAGATGGTGAGCAATTTCATGAGTCTTGGGAAAGGCTTAAGGATCTCATTACGCGATGTCCTCACCATGCAGTGCCTAAATGGTAGCTAGTCCGATGTTTTTATGATGGATTACTAGAAAGACATTGACAGATGGTCGATGCTTCATGTAGTGGAACATTTATGCATAAAAATGAAAACGAGGCATGGACACTCTTTCAGGCTCTCAATGAGAATTCCGTACATCATGTATCGGCCTCTCGAGCTGAATATCATCACACCACTGGGTCACAGAAAAGGGGAGGTATTTATGAAATAAGATCATCCACGAATATTAACACTAAAGTTGATTTGTTATCACAAAAGTTAGATGGATTGCTATCCCTAGGACACACTCCTGCACCACCTACACCATCTGCCTACATTCAAGAGGCATGTGTCATTTGCTCTACCTTCGAACATTATCGAAATAATTGTCCCTTAGCACCGCAATTCCCAGATTTTGTTCAAGAACAAGCATAAGCTGCCCAAGTTTACTCAAAACTAGGTAATGATCCCTTTTCAAATACTTACAACACATATTGGAGGAACCATCCAAACATGTCATGGAGACAACCACCCAACCCTCAACCTCAATCTTTTAGGCATAATTTTCCTACTTAGCAAAATGTTTATAGAAGTGAGCAACGACCGATTCTTCCCTTTGCACCATCTCAGCAGAATTCAACTTTCGAGGAAAAGCTGTTGTGAGCATTAAATGGGTTGGAGCAAAACACACAGCTTGTTCATTCTCATACTCACTCCATCAATAGGTTAGAATCCCAATTGGTTCAATTAGTT
Source organism: Santalum album (assembly GCA_034195605.1). Classification (NCBI taxonomy): domain Eukaryota; kingdom Viridiplantae; phylum Streptophyta; class Magnoliopsida; order Santalales; family Santalaceae; genus Santalum; species Santalum album. Next base: position 11,919 of record JAXCHL010000043.1, read on the forward strand.
GATGCTATTAGTAGGAGAGGGGAAGGCTAACTCCCTAGTCAATCGATTCACAATCCAAACAGTAAGCCGAATGGAAATGGGATTCAAGAGCACTCTAAGGCTGTCATGACTTTAAAAAATGGTTGAGAGATCGGAAAACCTGATGGCGATCCTGAAAATCAAGCTGATAATAAAACTAGCATTACATCCACCGCCGTTAAGAAACCCTAACAAGAGAAAAAGGACAACCCCGATTCTTATACACCTAAAATCCTCTTTCCCTCTTGTTTAGAGTCTCCTACATCCGCATTCGGGAAGAAGGGTGCAAAAAATGGGTGAAATGATGGATTTGTTCAAACAAGTACATATCAATCTTCCCTTTCTAGATCCGATAAAGTAAGTGCCAGCTTACTCTAAGTTTTTAAAAGACCTATGCACATAGAAGCATTAGCTGAAGTCCCAAATTCCTAAAACAGTTCACCTCACAGAGCAAGTTGGTGTTGTTCCTTCCGATCGACTTCCTTCTAAACTTAAGGATCCTGAAACTCCTCTTATCTCTTGTGTCATCGGAAACCTTTCTATTGAGTGAGCTCTGCTAGACTTAGGAGCAAAGGTCAATCTCTTACCTAGTTTGGTGTATGAATAATTTGGATTTGGAGAGTTAAAAACCATAAATGTCATTTTTGGGGTTAGCTGAGACATTACCAGTTTTCATAGCTTCGGGATTAACTTCTAGTCAAAAGAGTCAATTAATTGAGGTACTCAAAGAACATAAGGTTGCCATTGGTTTGTCAGTCGTAGATCGAAAGGGAATAAATCCTTCTGTTTGCATGCATCACATCTATTGCGAGGAAGGAGCTAAGCCTTGTCGTGACATGCAGCGAAGGTTAAATCCTAATATGCACGAGGTTGTGAAAATGCTATGGTATTCACTTTCACCTCCACAAGTAAGAGTGTGACAAAAGGTCAAAATGCTATGGTATTCACTCTCATTGACACACCGTCAGATGACTTGATCAGGACAATATTTGAATAGTTCCGGGTCCTCACAAAAGTAGTACTTAACTTAGGCAAATAAACGGTCTTTTCTTGCTTAGACCAATAAGTTGGAATCTTCCCAACTGCTAAGTAGTTCCCAATATTCGCAAATTATGGAGTGGTGATGTGGGAAACTGTAAAGAGCTGTTCATTAGGGAGTAAATCCTAGAAAGGTGGTTGGCTACTATATTATCAGATCTTTTCTTATCTTAGATTTCTAAGTCAAACTCTTGTAGCAAAAGGATCCACTTAATCGATCTAGGTTTCGTGTCTTTATTGGATAGCAAGTGGCGAAGTGTGGCATGATCGGAGCATACAACAACTTTAGACTCTAGGAGATATGATCGAAACTTATCAAGTGCATAAACCACAGCTAACAAAATTTTTTTCTATGGTAGTGTAATTCATTTGAGCATCGAAAAAAGACTGGCTAGCATAGTAAATGACTACAAGCTTTTTATCCATCTTTTGTCCCAGCACCCACGGCGTAGTCGGAAGCATCACACATGATTTCAAATGGAAGGGACCAATTAGTGGGCTGCATGATGGGGGCTTTGGTGAGAGCATCACATAAAGAATGGAATGCTTTTAGACATGCTTCATTAGAGGTAAAAGGCATCTCCTTGGCAAGTAAATTGCATAAGGGTCTAGATGTGACACCCCATCTTTCCGATAATTGAGGGAAACAACGGGGGTAAATAACTACAAGACTACCTTTCGAGATTAATAATAAGTTGAGTCAGACATCCTACTTTTTAAGATTTGATTATCATTACAAGCCCACTCGTACCATTTCACAGGATCGTAGGGTTGGTGAAACCACAAATACACTATATTACAACACATGCCTCCTCCGTGGACGACCACCCAAAGCTTAACAGAGTTGCTAGGCGTTTGACTCGTTTAAGCGTAAGCCTCGCTTTTATCTTTAGGCTAAGCACTCGCATCGGGTTCTCCCTTAGAGATTATTCCTAGTAGGGACCAAACAACACAAGGAGTGAGTGATAAAAAAACACTAAGTAGTTCAGACAAGTAAATCCTACCAGGTCATATCCGAACAAGAGATATAACAACTCAACAATTAAGATAACAGTCTCAACAAAGCAATATAAACCCAACTACTGAGCCAAGTGGCATCATCGAAGTTTAAAACGACTAGAAACTATTCCGCTCACTTCTTAGGACCTGAGCCATAGTCCCCCCTTATAATGTCTAGTGGATCCATAGACGGCCTCCTCAGGCATAGATGTGCGTCTTTCGCCAAGCATGGGCCTCAATAGTTTCCGCATAAGCGGTCGTTCATCTTGGTAGTTGGCACACACAACAACTCCACAATGGTTTTAAAGGATCCGACAATAAACAAATGTACTTACGATGATATAAACAAGTAGAGCCAAGAAATACAACTCATGGAGAGATTTGCCACCAAGGAGACAACAATAACACTAGGAAAGGAAAATATGTTGAACATCTCCAGCTTAAAAGTACCAAAAATTGGTCTTTAGGTGTTTTATTTTTAAAAAGATAAACAACTCTTTGTAGAAGATCAAAGATGTTTTGAAAACAGCAACTTTGAGTCATTGAGTTAAAAATCTTAGCTTGAATCCATAGCTTCTAGGGCTGTTTTGCCGCAAACAGGGCAAAACGGCTTTGCTTTATAAAACAACAAAGGCTTGGGGCTGCTGCTGTGCTTTCCTATCTTAAGGTTTATCATCAGGGCTATTTAGGTCCAATACTAGGGCAAGATGACTGGTCTTTAGCAAAACAGCAGCGGCTTACTACTGCCATTGCATTCCTGCAGCTTAACTTTTATTGGTTTAGGGCTGTTTTTGCCCCAAACAACAAATAAGTTAGCAAAATAATTATACTCTTGCGAGATTCGTACGTTAAAACATTTGATTTTGAGAAAAGTAAACCTAGCAGTTAACCCAGCAGTAATCCCGCTTTTCCAGATTCTGGTGGTTTAAAACAAGGTTAACACTATTTCTGGAGCTGACAAAGCTTTACAGCCACCTTATCGTCAAAACAGTGACAAAAGGGTTCGGTTTTGCCTACACAACAGCTGGACAGATTTGTTATTCTGAGCCCAGTTCTTAAAATGACAGTTTTAAAAACTTCCAGCAGCGTTTAAGCCCCCAAACCCCAAATTTAAAGCGTTAAACAGTAGATAAAGCATGAAAACATCACTTTCAGAAATAGTAAAAACTTTCCAGCAACTCCCCCTTTTGGAGATAATCCAACAATTACTTCCTTTCCATTTTAATAGTGTGAGAAGTGTTACACACAGGCAGCACAACAGATAAATGTCAAAACAAAAAGAAAAAGGGAAAGTGACACTACCTCAATCTTGGAATTATGATGTTCCTTTCTCCTCCTTAGATTACTCTTAAGACTCCTTGTCTCTCTCTCTCTCTCTCTCTGTTTTTTTTTTTCTCCTCCTGCTCTGGTGCTGTCTCCAGGGGCTGCTGTGCCCTTTTATAGGCAGCAAAAGAAAAAGAGAGAAAGAGATAGACACATATGTGTCCCATCACAATTGATGAGCACATATGTGTCCCATCAAAGGGACACCTCACCCCCCCACATGCCTCAACCCTAACCACAAATCCTCTTAGGTCTCCTATGACTAACATATGTCCCCTACCATACATACTATCCTTATCTCAAGATAATCAATGAAAAAATAATTAATTATAAATAAATATTTGCAAAACAGTCCCTGAAGTTTCTGGGTATTACAGTAGATATAGTGCTAAAGTCTTTGATAAACCTCCGATGGAAACTAGCTTGTCTAAGAAAGGACTAGATTTGGCGAACAGAGGTGGGAGGGGGAAGTTTAGATATCGATTCAACCTTGGTTTTGTCTACCTCAATCCCATGATGAGACACAATGTGACCAAGGACAATCCCCTCCTGAACCATAAAATGACTCTCCTCCCAGCTTAAATTGAGATTTGGCTCTATACACCGCTTAAGCACTCTAGCTAGTTTTTGGAAACAATCATCAAAGGAAGAGTCAAACATTGAGAAGTCATCCATGAAGACCTCGAGAAATTGTCCTATCATATCCGAGAAGATAGACATCATACATCATCGAAAGGTAGCCAGTGCATTACATAATCTAAATGACATCCGTCGAAAGGCAAAGGTCTCATAAGGACATGTGAAGGTAGTTTTCTCTTGATCCTCTAGACAAATAGGCACTTGATTATATCCAGAATAACCATTCAAAAGGCAGAAGCACTGTTGGCCTGCTAACCTCTCTACAATTTGGTCAATAAATGGTAAAGGAAAATGGTCCTTTCGAGTTATGGCATTCGGCTTCCTATAATCAATACACACTCGCCATCCACCACTCACACAGCCAGAAAAATCCGAGCTCATTAAGGCCAACCCCTTTCTTCAGCTCAATCACGAGAGGGAGGTCCTCCCAATTAGGATACAGCTCTCCTTACTGCTTCCATGCCGCCGAAAAGGCTGCGTTGGGCAGCACCACTAAGGGAGCTTCTTCAACTTGGGTTGGCGCATGATCGTGTTGGTGCTTGCTCCTTCTCTCCTCAGCTGGAGAGTGCGCCCTTGCCCGCCGAGCCTCCTCAGAAATCTTTTTCTTCTCCTTGGTCACCGCCGCCTTCTCCTTAGAAGAATTTCTCTTTTTCTCAGCCGTATAAGCTTTCTTGGAAGCCTTTTCCTCCTCGGCGAGCTCAGCTTCATGTTTTCGATGTTCATGACTCGGGCCATAGTGATGACGAGGTATCAAAATTGTGGGCCAGCCCAAAGGCACTGATGTGGCCTTTCGCGGTTGAGCGGGAGGAGTGTGTTGAGAGTGGACTCACAGTGTGTGCCGGTCTTTGGACTTGTGGAGTGGCCGCTTTCTTTTGGTCTACTTTCTTTTCCTGTAATAAAATTAAGAAAATAAAGGGCCATGTTATTTGGCAAGACACTAATTTGGTTGGCTTGTATTTCTAAAAGCTAGTTCCTTTGGAGTCTGACAGTTGAACTCCATGAATCTGCTAGTCATGTTTTCAGGTTGAGCCTAATTATGTTTATCATTTGTCATCAGTCTTCCTGTGGTCAGTAACTTTACTTCTTTAAAGAGAACTACAAGCCATGTAATATGCGTGAATCTAATCAGTTCTGCAGAGTGTTACATTTTTGTTTATTATCTTTGTTATCAACAAACCCTTGGCGTTCATTAACCAAAAAAAAACAAACACAAACCTTTGGCATTTCATCCCTAAATCTTAGTGTTGTTGATGATTCATGTTCTTCACCGCAATATTTTTTGCCAGGTGTTCCTGGATGATGAACTCAGAATTCTTCAGCGCTGAAGCTCTTTCTGTTCTTGAGATTGGAAATTTGGCAAGAGCCTGTTAAGATACTTTCTAGATTGATAACTTGGATAAAGCTGATTCTTGAAACTGTTTTAATATCCAGGGTGAAGACAAAGCAAATTTTGAAGGACAAGGATCCGTGAATAATGTATCCATTATTCCTGTAGAGGAGGCCAGCAAGGACGATTGTGTAGCCTAATTGGGAACCTGCCATTTCTTATAAACCCTTTTTCTGGTGTAGGACAGAATCAGAGATGGAGAATTCTACAGTTGTCCCCACTGAACAAGAACACTAATCGGAGAACCTGTCCGAACCAAAGCGGTGCCCATGGTGGTAATGGTGGCGGCGGCAATGGCTGTAGAGCTTTCCCCAATGACCGTGGTGGCCGTAACTTTCCCAGGGGACTGGGAGGTGGGAACCGATACTATGAGCAGCCTGGAAATTACTATCCAAGAAACTAGTACAATAACAAGAAGTAAAATGAGCAGATTATGAGATCGAGCGCCGTGAATTTTCTGTTCTATACTTTTGTCAATGGTCTGAAATGTTTCCCCAAGGAAACAATATTCACTCAGAAACCCCTTCATCCGTTGCCTCTTCCTCATTTCTCAGCTTAGGAGTGCAGCTTCTCGCTTCACTCAAGGAAATTGAAAATTGGGAGTGGTGGTTCTAAAAAACAGTTCCTTTTATTTAATTATTCAGTTATTTAATTATAAAGATGTGCTAGAGGCAGCATTTTATCTTGTGTAGTGGAAACTAACTTTATGCATCGCCCTTTGCAGAAAGAGCAAATCTTCCTATCCACCAGACTGCGCCCACACGGACTGGAGCGGACTCGCCATCTCTTTTTTGGGGATCAAGCACGGTACATTTATATAATAGTAACGTGCATATTATTATTATGAAGTAAACTACATAAGATACACCTTGTCATATATACGTAAAACTGCAATTTTAATGTCTAATAACATGCATGTTATTGCTAGGAGAACATTCAATTCTATTTCAGTGTAATAGTCTGTCTAGTAGATGCAGAGTTAAACTTTGAGAAAATTTGTGATCAAAGAGGTGATAGATTTTTGGAAAGTTTACACAAATTTCCCTTTAAGTTTTTCAATGAAATCCCGATGTCCTCTTTGGTATTTCCTGAGTCATTCCTATTCCCATAAAATTAGTAAATTTCTAAATTTATCCACCCCACTGAGGAGTATTAGCTCATTCCCAAGTTCATGAAAATAAAATCATCCCCAAAGTATAATTTGCTTCTCACAATTTTTCAAAAAAGCTAACCTAGTTCTCTATTCTCTCTTGACCAACCACCCCCCCTCCCCCCCGGCCAAAAAAAAAAAAAAAAGTGTTTCTCCTCCTAAAAATATGTTAGGAATTATTTTTAAAGTAAAAAAATATTTACTCTATTATTTATTAACAGCAAACTATATTTAAAAAACCCAATAAATCATAACAATCACAAAAAATGAAAAAAATTTGGGATAGGAGTTGGGGGTCCATCAATAAAATATTTAATTCAATTATTGGTACTAATAACTATAAAACCCGAACTCCCAAAAATGGATGAATCCCTAAAAACTACATAAAAATCATGAAAACTTCTAAGAAAAAAATGGGAAAACAATTTCTTGGGTTTAGGATTATTTCTATTATTATTAATTATTGAGTACAATGCTATATAAGTCATTTCTATTAAAATTCATTCAATTTTCATTGTCATTACTATGTACCATATATTGGAAAGGGAATAAAACTTTTATTTCCAAGGAAAATACCAAACATGGGATGATAATGTAAAAAAACATTCCTTTTCTTATATCAACCGCACCTAGTTTATTCGTTTTCCACCATTTTTGTTCCTATGTATCAGACATGCTCTAAAAGTTATATTCGCGAAAGATCTAAATCAACTAAACTTGAAAGGTCATTAAATTGTGAAATTGGATAATTCTAACTATTTATTACAGAAAAAGGTAGAAGCAAATTAAAGGTGGAGAAAAGAAATAGCTAAAATTACCAAAACAATGCAATTTGCGCACCTCCAAAAACAATGTACCTTTGTTAAAAATTATAACCGAATAGTACTTTTGCTTAGCAAAACTACACCGTTTAGGGACAAACGGTTATAATTTGTGTGAGTTTGAACTCATATTCTCTTTTGACAAAAAAAGTCAAATTGCCCCTTCGACTTTGATTTAGTTATCGAAAATTGAGCAATGTCCCACATCCTTTGTAAGAGATAGGCATTTCCGATTAAATCATTAAATTTATTCCAAACTAAAACTTTAGTTTCTCTTTTCTCTCTTTTCAAACTCCCATCTTTCTTTAGTAAGGATATGTGGGGATGTGCAAGCTGATTAAATGAGTCGGTTTAGTGGTTTTTCCCAACGGTTCCTCCTCAGGCGATTTAGGAAAAAAAATGAAGGGAAATCACATTTAATACTCCCTGTAGTTTGACATTGTTGTAGGGAACCTTTCTGTGATTTGAAATTAGCACATAATCCCTATGTGGTTTCAATATACTTGCAAAAGTTAACTTTTTCATTAAATTTAATGATTTATTTTTTCACAAATTTTTAGAGTTTAATATGAAAAAAAAGACTTATTTCCCAAATTACTCATAAATGAATTTCTTAACCCCTATCGTAGTAGTGTCCAAATAAATGGATGCTTTTATACTTTTTGTATCTTGAAAAAATATATATTTTGTAAGGGTTATATATTCGTAATTCCAACTAATTATAATGACTAGAAACAGGCATATGAATATTATAAGGGTCTAAGTAAGTTTTTGGTAAAAGTACAGATGTACGTACAAATGCCTTTTTTTTGGTAAAATAAATATATCTTTTTATGACTTAACAGTATAAAAATGATTATTTCTTTAAGAACTATTGTGATTGTGGTAAGAAATTAATTTTGGGTAATTTAGGAAATTAAGGTGTATTCTTTTTCCATATAAAACACTCTAAATTTTTTTTAGAAGATCAAATAGGTAGATTTTATGGAAAAGTTAACTTGTGCAACTCCTTTGAAACTACATGGGGACTATGTGCTTATTTTCAAACCATAAAGAGGTGAAGTGCAATTTTTCCTAAAAAAAATCCAAACTGTAAACCAACTCACCTCACTCGGCTTGGGTTTGGTCTATTTTCAATTTGATTATTCTCATTTGTTTATGATTTCTAAATTATTGATGTGGTGTTCAATTTATATAGCTGTAATTTAATTTTAAACAAAATAACATATTAAATCTTAGTACCAGCTCGATTACATGACCTAAATTTTTCAGTTTAAGTTGATTATATTTGTTAGAGAAAATGGAATCAGTTAACATTGTGTTAAGTGAGCCCCTTTATTTATAATAGACTTGCAATACATCGTAAGTAAGGTGGGCATACCCACACACAATACATGCATACATATATTCACATTAACACCCCCCTCAAGTTGAGGCATATATATATTTATCATGCCCAGCTTGTTACAAATAAAATGAACACGGGGTCCAGCCAAAGACTTAGTAAAAATATCAACTTATTAATCACACGTCCAAACATTAGAAAGAACAATAGTGCCTCGGGAGAGCTTCTGTCGAATAAAGTGACAATCTATCTCAATATGTTTCGTCCTCTCACGAAGGACAGGATTCGAAGCAATATGAATCACAGAGCTGCTATCACACCATAATGAAGCAGGCTCGCTCATCTCGTACTCCAGCTCATCAAGAAATTACTGAATTCATATGATTTCTGTAGTAGTCGTGGCCATTGCGCGATACTCTGCCTCTGCACTACTCCTAGCAATGACATCCTACTTTTTGCTCTTCCAAGATCTTAAGTTATTTGCAACAAAGACAGTACATCTAGAAGTAGATCTTCGATCCGTAAGACTACCAGCCCAATCTGCATCCATGTAGCTCTCTATGCGAGAATGCTCAGGTGCAGTAGGAGCGATGCCTTTGCGAGGACTACCCCAAAGATATCGCAAGATTCTCAACACTGCATCCCAATGTGGTTTCCTTGGAGTAGCCATAAACTGACTCACAACACTAACTGAATAGGCAAGATCAGGTTTATGCCAACAATCCGTCGATACTTCTCTGATCAGCCAAGAGCTTCTATTATTCGAGATTGATGCATAGTGAACTCAGTCAGAATATCCATAGCATACTTGTGCTGGGACAGCAGAATACTACCCTTTTTCCCAGTAACCTCCACACCTAGAAAGTATTGCAAATCTCCCAAATCCTGGGTCTCAAAGTGTGCATGTAAATGACATTTTAAAGCACTAATGCCCTGCCCATCATCTCCAGTAAGAATAATATCGTCCACATAAAGGACAAGATAGATGCATCCCATGGAGGTTCGGCGATAGAAAACTGCACGATCCTTCTGGGATTGAAGCAACCCAAATTTCTGCCCCACAGAACTAAAGTGGCCGAACCGTGCCTGAAAGAACTGTTCAAGTCCATATAATGAGGGCCGAAGCTTGCACACTTTCCCCCCATGAGCAGCAAACCCAGGTGGTTGCTCCATGTACATATCTTCATCGAGATCACCATGAAGAAAAGCATTATTGATGTCTAACTGGTATAGAGACCAAGAATGTGTGGCAGCAAGAGATAGTAAAAGACAAATGGAGGCCATTTTCGTGACCGGGGAGAATATCTCAAAGTAATCTAGGCCATAAGTTTGAGCATACCCTTTAGCAACCTGTCGAGCCTTAAGCCGTGCCATAATATCATCAGGTTGACCTTGACGGCATATAACTAACAACAACCAATAATTGATACATCCTGTGGAGGATCCACAAGATCCCTAGTGTCATTGCGCTGTAAAGCTTGCATTTCATCTGCTATAGCCTGGCGCTAGCCGTTATATTGGAGCGCAATAGGAATCGACGAGGGAATGGCAATACCGTCAAGGTTGACCACTAATGCCTGAAGACTCGCTGAAAGGCCCTGATTTGAGTGAACATACAGAGGGTGGTCCTAGCAAGTACGATAACCTTTCCGATCTGCAATAAAAAGATTAGGATCGGAAGAGACTGGCTCTGTAAGGACTGTTTTAATAGAGGACCAAACTAAATCCGAAGACGAGATAGGATATTCAAGAATAACCACCGACGGGACATTAAAGGATAAATAAATGAGGATGGAGTTAGACTCTGGGACAGAGGAAGTAGGGGGAGATTGGACGGAATGAGAGTAGAAAGGCTGATGCTCATAAAATATGACATGACGGGAAGTCAGGACCTGTCCCAACTCAGGAGAATAACAACGATAACCTTTGGAGACCGTGGAATACCCCACAAACGCACATTTAAGAGCACGAGAATCAAATGCAGATACACATAGACGGTCATCATAAACAAAGTGGGTGCAGCCAAAGATTTTGGGGGGCAGAGGAAAAAAACTACGAGTCGGAAAGAGGAGACCGCACGGGGTCTGACCCTTCAGAGTGGACAATGGCATGCGATTGATCAGATAATAGGCAGTAAGAATAGCGTCACCCCAAAAATGTTTAGGAACATTTCTCTGAAAAGGAAGGGCACGATTAATGTCAAATAGGTGAGGATTTTTGTATTCAGCAACATTGTTTTGTTGTGGTTCCTGAACACAAGATAAGTGATGATGAATACCATGATTACGAAGAAAAAGCTAGAATTGGTCAGACATATATTCCCCCCTTGATCAAATTGGAGGTTTGGAATATGAATATGAAAAGGGGTTTGAACATAGGAATAGAAAGCACAAAAGATAGAGAACAATTCAAAACGATTTTTTATTAAGTAAACAAAGGACATCCGGGTATAATCGTCCACAAACAAAACATAATACCAAAAACCATAAGTTGACACGACCGAGCATGAACCCTAGACATCAGTGTGAACAAGATTAAATTGAGCCGATGCTCGACACTGCTTTGCGAGTTGACAGAACTCACAATTTATTTGGGAAATAGAATGAAAACAAGGAAATAAAGACTGTAACATGAATAGAGAAGGATGGCCCAATCTACTGTGAACATCATAAACATCCGACTCTCGAACCAAAGCAATAGGAACAGGAATGCCATCCAGCTCATAAGTCCCCCAATTGAGACGGCCCCTCCTGATAGTCTTCTACGTCAAGAGATCCTACAAAACACAACTATCAAAAGTAAATGTCACAGAATAGTTAAGATCTCGAGTAATGTGACTGACAGATAACAAATTGAAAGACATGCCAAGTGTATATAAAACAGAAGAGAGAGAAGGCCCATTAGTAGAACAAGCAACCCCCTGTCTTAGAACCAATAAGGGGGTTAGCGCCAGAATCGGTTGAAAATCAATGAGAATACCTCGGTCACCAGTCATATGAAGTAAACTAAGCCAGAGTAGCGGGAGACGTATCCTCATAAGCCGGTCCACTGCGGGAAACTTGATACTCTATATACCGAGCATACTCATTTGGGCTCATCGGCACCATCGTCGGATCAGGACCGTCCACTAGGGTTACCACAACCCATGCCACGGCGACAAGACCCACGGCCACCGCCGTGAGCTGAATAGAAAGTGGCATGTTCAACGGAATCACCTGTTAAACGAAGGTCATCAAGGAAAGTTGTACGAAGCACGCAGCAATGTACCTCACCAAAAGGAGATGCATGATCATCCGACAAAATCTGAGAACGAGTAATCTCATGATCAGGTCCTAGGATATTAAGATAACATGTGATGAGGAATTAAGTACGCTACTCTTGAAACGTGGCCTGAGTAGTGGGATATGGAATCAGGCGATCAAACTCATTTACAAAGGATTTAAAATCCTCATAATGTTCCTGTAAGGGTTTCCCTTGTTGGGCGGGTTTCACCAAACAATGCATCACATCATAGAGTCGGGAAAAATCATTTAATAACGAATACAATTCCTCTAGGGCATTCCAAATCTCCTTGTATGTATTTGTACTACTAACAAGATTTTGAATCGAAATATCCATAGAATTTAACAATTGACTATAATGACGACAGTCTAAAGTATACCAATCATCATATGTAGGATCTTTTTCACTCGGGGAAGGATGGGTAAGATGGTGAGACAACCGACGGCCATGTAAATTCTTGAAAACGTTCTTCTTCCATAAGGTATAGGTAGATTGGCTCGTCAAAACTCGTTCAACAAGCTTCGTAGAGATGAGTCTTGGAGTGTGCAATCAAATAGTCCCACATCTGTGCCCTCAGGACGCACGGAGGGATCAGGAGCGGCCATCAAAATAGATTACTTCAGCCACACTGTCAGCTTTCCGCACACTATCCTCCATTACACTTTTAGCAATACTTCTCTATGCATCTATTTTTAAAATCTTGGGATTGTATTTAAAATTTTTAACTGTAAAAATAGAAGGAAAATAAAAAAATAGGTCCATAAATTCATTTTCATGAGATTTGACGCTAAGCTAGTTTCATATTTTAATACCTAGAAATTTTAAAAATCAAAACCTTTAAAAACATCAAAAAAAAGTTTCAATGCTTATATTAATGTATTTTAGAATCTTAAATCCCATGAACATTATCATGCCTTTATATTTTTTAATGTTATTTAAGTCCATATGGTTAGAATAGTTAGAAAAACATCTAAAAAGTTTAAAAATAAGCGCATTACGAAGTATTGGATGGAAAGTGTATTAAAGGGGTACTAACGCCCTTATGTATTTAAAAGTCTTTTGGATTGTTCATACAAAGGGAGAAAAGAGGGACTAAAGTTTTAGTTGAAATGGCTGCTATATATGATTTAATGAGAAATACCTCTCTCCTATAGAGGATACATGTGATGTTACATCAATAATTTTGATAAAAGAATAATATGGTGTTAAGTATTAGTAAATATGGATAAGTTTATTGGGCAAATTATTCTATTGTAAAGTTTAGGAGTTAAATTGATAATTAAGCAAAAGTTCAAGAGGGGCAATTTGATGTTTTGACCTCTGTTATTTTTTTCTTTTTCTTTTTTTGCCATTGTTCTTAAATTCATAACTTTTTAACTTCAATTGATCCATATTTGTGGAAGAAACCTAGAAGTAGGACTACAATCTCGGTCATGGCGCCTTTCGAGGAGGGCTCAGACTCAAAGGAGACGGAGTAGAAGTGACAAGTTATGCTATTTTTTTTATGATGTCAGACATATAAAGTGCTGACGTGCAGTTCTGTTAATTTAATGGTAGGCCTACGTTAACTTTGAGTCATCAAAGGGTGACTTTGAAAGCGAGAGCGCTTTATGAGAGACTTCTAGGCAGAACAAAACACTTGAGGCCATGGATTAGTAATGCCAAGTTCGAGGCATCTGCCATGGAGGGTGATGGAATGGGTTCAAGCATGCATGAAGACCACGTCCAGGATTCTCTTCATGATATAAAGAAGCAATGCCTTCTTACATTCCAGAGGGGAAAAATTCCCACCACATTTGTTCTCATCTTCTTCATCGCATCAGGGGTTCTTGAAAGAGCCATGAGTTACTATTGGACCTATGCGCCCGAGCTGAAAGAGAGAAAGGGGTATGCTTTAGGATGAGTGGTTGGATACGAAGAGCAGTTTTGGTGAGGTTGGTGATGTTAATTTGGTGCAGGCTAAGATGCCAAAGAAACTCAAAACGGAGGAGGCAGTTAGTAGCTGAAGATGGTTCGGCTGTGTACGTTCACAACTTGATTCTTCGAGTGCCTTTAAAATTTCCTCGCCCAGCCATTATTCTTTCAAGTGTCCATCTTACATGCATTTTGCTGGTCCCGTAAAGAGATGAACCTATAGCCATTTGATCTTCTCTGTGGGTTTCTAATCAAAAAATTTTAAATTAAGGCATGTCATGTACACTTGTTCACAAGTATTTACTGTATAAAATGATATTTATTAACTGTTACTGTTGCCTCCATAATACTGACAAATTCGGGTTTTGCAGGATGTAGGAGTGCGTAGACTACCTATTCCCTGAGGGCACCCAGAACACTGATCTCAATGTTGTAGGTGCCGCCGCGTGCAAACGGATGAAGGAAAAGATTTCTTCCACACGAGAAGTCACTATACAACTAAAGTTTCAGAACGAAAGAACCTCAATTGCAAACAACTAACTGGTGTTCTGTGCGTTCTTTTATTGTCTTCACTGTTTGTTCGATGCGGTTGCGTATAATCCAAACTTTAGATCTATGAAACAAGAAAATCCTCTGGATTGCAGTGCAGGTTGTTGAGCAGCCTAGAAGGGGGCTGAATAGGATGCTTTTCGAAAAGTCTCCTTGCAATCACCCAAGGTTAGATGCAGAAAATGAAAATAACAATTTAAATATTAATAGTGCAGTTTGAACAGTTAATTAGTTCAAACACAAGTTTAAACAAAGGTTTGAACAGGGGTTTAAACAAAGGTTTAAACATCTGTAAACGAATTGGAACAGGAAATAACAAACAATCTAAACAGAGCAGAAAGAAATAAAGAACACAGAATTTATAGTGGTTCACTTCAACTTGAAGTTATGTCCACTTTGCTAAGCGCAGCCCACTGTTGCCCTGGGATCATCACACTATAATCAAGTTTCTTTTATGGGTTCAGGAACAAATAACCCTTACAAATCACCCTTTCTTCTTCTAAGGCAAGAAAGTGATAAATAATCCTAAAACCTTTTTCTTATAAGGCAAGAAAGCGAATAAATAACTTCCTAAAACATCAGTTTTGACCAATTTGTCAAGCTATGTTTGAACCTACCCAAATATAAATGGAACTACTGTCCACTTCTCAACGTATTGGATAGTTTCAGCAGAAGATAACAGATATTTCAAGTTGGTCAAAAATCCTTTTCAAATAACTGTAAATAGACTTCTCAGAAAACAGAATAATTCAATTAGTTCAAACGTTTCTGACAAAGTCAAGTGTGAAAATCAGATTTAAGAAATTCAAATCACACACAATTCTTGTAGTAAGTAAGACTTACAGCCCTTTAAAATCAATGTCAGCAGGAAATACAAATGCAGCACCTCGTAGAAATCTCTTTTCAAAAGTGTAGATGTTTGAACATGAAAAGAGTGTTTGAACACTTGTAGAAAGTAAAACAATTCTTGCGTATGTTCTCGTTATTTTTCAAAACAGAGCTGTTGTCTCTTATATAGAGAAATGTATATAGCAGTTTGAATAAAATCTTCCAAGATAAAATCCGTGTAAAATATTTCAATCAAATCTATGAATCAAGGAAGTTATTCAAATTCGCTCAAGGCTATATTCTAAAAAATATTCTTTCTCTAAAACTTTCCAAATCTGTTTTTCAAGAATAAACACTTAAAGAAAGTTTTTCGAATTTTGGAAAATCAAACCTTTAAAGGGAATAAAATATTTGATTTTGAGCAGCATGAAAATCTATCCTTTGAGAAATAGACTTACAATAATATTCTATAAAATCTTACACAAATCTTGATCTTCAAAACTTACACAATATTCCATTGTAATATATCACGAGAATAAAAATAAACTTCATGGAAATATGTTAGTATTATAAGTTTGGCATCATCAAAATCAAATCCATGAAGCCTTGGGTCAATAATCTCTCCTTTTTTGATGATGGCAAACGCAGAAAATAATCATATAACAAATCATATTGTAAATTCAATCAGAGCAAATAGTTTAAACAGGGCTAATCATAAACACTGTTTGAACATGGTTGAAACAACAAATAGGTTAAACGGGGGGTTTGAACATAGTTCAAAAACCAAACAGTTAACAGTTTAAATAGAATATCATAGCACACAGATAAGGCATTGTAACAGAAATATCATAGCAAGAAAATAGAGCAAAGTAATATTAGTTCAGAGCAATAAAAATTTAAAGCAATGGAAAGAAAAATATAGTAGAGTAATTGTTTAAACATCCCCAAGGCAAAGAAAGATAGAGCAAAGATAAAGATAGAGTGTGTGTGTTTTCTCTCTATATCTCATCACTGTCACCATCATCCAAAAACCTCCATAACCAAAGCTACTGCTAGGACTGTCAAGACCCAAGACGTCTCCCCCTTTTGACATCAGCAAAAAGGATAGGAAAAGACTCAGCCTTCTAAAAAATTTTTCGTGGTAGCAGTAGAGTCCTTCACTTCTTTCTCAACAACCATAAAATGTTTGTCCAGCTATGAGAGACGTCGTTCCAACTGATTAACTGAAGATTCTACACCTTACAACTTGGTTAGGATATGATGGAGAATAAGCTCCAAACTGTTGATGGAGGAGACAAGAGTGTTTCTGGTGATAGACTAGACTGGGGTTGGAGAAGAAGATGGTGCAGAGGTATGTGGAGTATGCTCCCCCTGAGGTGTAGGCTCCCCCTGAAGCATAGGCTCTCCCTGTAAATGTACAGTATCAGAAGTGGCTGGAACAGTAGCTGGAGTGGATGCTAGAGAAGATCCTTGTACGACCTAAGATTTAGGTTTCCTGTCCGCAGATTTATGGGGCATGTCATCATCAGAGATAACAAATTTTCTCTTCATGATAAGAGAAGATAGATCCTCCTCAACTTCTTCTACCACAGCTTTTGCACTATGAGCTGTACCACGCTGAACTTCTTTACCTATTTCTACCTTTGTCCTTCCTTCCTCTTCTTCTTCTTCTTTACCTATTTCTACCTTTGTCCTTCCTTCCTCTTCTTCTTCTTCTTCTTCTTCTTCTTCTTCTTCTTCTTTCTCTACGCTTCGGTGCAGAAAGATTAGGGTTTCTTGATTTGAAGCAGTAGATGGAGTAATGATGTGAGAGATTTTGAGAGAGTAGGTGATATGTTTAAAAGTAAAGGAAAAACTTCCACATGAATAAAATTTAAAGAATGTCTGAAATATAACTAATACCCAATTCACTCCTAATTTTACAAAACGTATTTTCTGCTAGGAGTTTTGTAAAAATGTCAGCAAGCTGACCTTTAGAATTTACAAATTGTAAGGAAATATTCCCTTTGTTTTGATGATCTCTCAAAAAGTGATGTCTAACATCAATGTGTTTTGTGCGTGACCAACTAACACTCATATTATCACACATAATAGGCACATCATGCAAGTTCAAATTATAATCTAATAGTGATTGTTTCATATAAAGCACTTGAGAACATGAAAGACTGGCTGCTACATATTCAGCTTCAACAGATGATATAGAAACATTATTTTGCTTTTTACTAGACCAACTAACAAGTGAGTGACCAAGTAATTGACAAGTTCCACTAGTGCTTTTACGCTTTACTCTATATCCAGCAAAATCAGCATTACAAAAACATGTTAATTCTAGATTTGAACATTTTGGATACCAAAGACCAAAATCTAAAGTACCTTTCAAATACCTGAGAATTCTCTTCACTACTTGAACATGTGATTGCTTAGGATTAGCTTGAAAGCGAGCATAGAGACACACAACAAACATAATATCTGGTATAGATGCAATAAGATATAAAAGAGATCCAATCAAACTTCTATACATTTTTGTATCAACATTAATACCTTCAAGATCTTGATCAATCTTTAAGCCGGTACTTATTGGAGTAGATATGTCTTTATAGTCTCCCATGTCAAACCTCTTGAGTATATCTTTGGTGTATTTTGTTTGACTGATGAAGATTCTTTGATCCGTTTGCTTTATTTGAAGTCCAAGGAAGAAATTTAATTCTCCCATCATGTTCATCTCAAACTTACTGCTCATGCTTTCAGCAAATTCTTGAGATAAAGCATGATTGTAGATCCAAAAATTATATCATCAACATGAATTTGAACAAGTAATATATCATTACCTTTGTATTTTGTGAATAGTGTGATATCAACCTTACCTTTCTTGAATCCACTATCCAGTAGAAAACCACTCAGCTTCTTATACTAAGCCTTTGGAGCTCGCTTTAATCCATAGAGTGCTTTGGGTAATTTGAACACATGATTTGGATATTCTTCATATTCAAACCCTGGTGGTTATTCAACATACACTTTTTCATTGATTTCACCATTCAGGAACGGCTTTTGACGTCCATTTGAAACACTTGAAGTCTTTATAATAAGCATAAGATAACAAAATTCTAATGGACTCTAAACGAGCTACTGGTGCATAGGTTTCATCAAAATCAATTCCCTCAATTTGGGAAAAGCCTTGGGCAACAAGTCTAGCTTTGTTACGAACAACTAAGCTATCCTCATTCATTTTATTTCTAAATACCCATTTAGTTCCTACCACTGATGTATTCTTAGGTCTTTCAACTAATGTCCATACCTTGTACTCGAATTGGTTCAATTCCTCTTGCATAGCCAAAAGCCAAAATTTATCTTGAATTGTAAGAGATACTTCCTTTGGCTCGATAGTTAAAACAAAAGCAAACATACCTATATCTTTACTTACCGACCTTGTCGCTCATTAAGTTGGATTCCCAATGACATTATCATTATTCAAGTATTTGGAATCACGTACTCTAGTGTATATAGACTTTCTCTTTGGTTCTACTTCCTCAGCAATTTGAACAGTCTGATGTTCTGTTTGAACATTGGTTTGAACATCTGTTCGAACTTGTGTTTGAATCTCTGTTTGAACTACTGTTCGATCCTCTGTTTGAACTTCTATTCGATCTTCTGTTTGAACACCTGTTCGATTCTCTGTTTGACCACGTGTTCGATCTTCTGTTTGAACCTTCTCTGATGGTTCTTTTGAGATTTGAAATACCTGTTTTGGACTTTCATTCTCAACAATATTGGTTAGTGTAGGGGTTTCATTAAATGTAACATTAATACTTTCTTCTACAGTTCTAGAATTAGAATTAAACACCCTATACGCTTTGCTACGAGATGAATAACCAAGAAATATACCTTTATCAGTCTTCTTGTCAAACTTACCTCGATTTTCCTTTGTATTTAGAATGAAGCAAGTGCTACCAAATACCTTGAAGTAATCCACCTTAGGCTTATAACCTTTCCACAGTTCATATAGAGTTTTATGTAGAATAGATCTAAGCAGGATTCTATTAGAAATGTAACATGCAATACTAACAACTTCTGCCTAGAAATATTTAGCAGTATTATGTTTATTTAACATAGTGCGTGCAAGGTCTATTAAAGTTCTATTTTTACGTTTAGCCATACCATTTTGTTGAGGCGTACGTGGAGCAGAAAAATCATGATATATACTATACTGATCACAAAATTTATCAAAACCTTCAAAGTCAAATTCTCTACCATGATCACTATGGATGCATGCAATGCTCGTACCTTTTTCATTATGTAATTTTAATGCAAGTTTCTTAAACTCAATGAATGCATCATTTTTATGTCTAAAAAATAATACCCATGTAAATCTAGTAAAATCATCTGCAATTACATAGACATAAAGTTTACCACCCAGACTTTCAGTTCTGGTAGGACCGAATAAGTCCATATGCAGCATTTCCAAAGGTCTTGATGTTGAAACATGCTTCTTGCTCTTGAATGAACTTCTGGTTTGTTTCCCATTCGCACATGCTTCACATTTCCCCTCATCTTTCCAACTAAGTTTGGGAAGACCTCGGACAAGTTCTTTCCTGGCAACTTTGGAGATCAAATCCGTATTGATATGTCCTAATCTTCTATGCCAGAGAGTTATACTCTATTCACTTGCAACAAAACACTTGATAGATGGAACGGTATTATTTAGATTGCAAGTATAAACGTTTTGATTTCTCTTTCCTGTCAAAACAATTTGGTTAGTATCCTTTTTCTCAATAGTGCAGAAATCACAATCAAATATAACCTTATATCCTTTATCACTAAACTGATTGATACTTAACAGATTGTATTTCAAACCTTTGACTAGAAACACATTATTAATAGATAATGAAGGTGATACCTTGATTGTGCCAATTGCAACAATTCTACTTTTTGTTTTGTCTCCAAACTTGACATTTCCTTCATCGAAAGGCTTTAAGTTGGAGAACTTATTGCGATTCCCAGTTATGTGCCGTGAGCATCCACTGTCGAGGAACCATTCATTACTAGTTTGAACATGACCCTGTTGCAAACAAATGTCGCCTTAAGTACCCATTTCATTTTAGGTCCTCCTGAATTTGTAGTTGAGGAAGTCTGCTTATTTGTGCAATCATTTGTTGCGGTGCCCTTAGGTGCCCATTTTACTTTGGGACCTCTAGCATTATGTTTCCTCTGATTCACTGTCCAACCTTGAGGTTTAAACCTGCAAAACCTTTCTTGGTGTCGTCTACGGCCACAATAACTGCATTTCATAAAAGGAGTATTATAATTCCAAGCAGTAGCACTAAACTTTTTTTTATATGCCTTTTCATACTTTTTAGGTTCATACCCAATTCATTTTCTATCATAAACACATCTTTGTTTTTCCCATCATGGCATTAAAATTTTATCTACCTCTGGTGAACTTAAACACAACATTTTATAGATCAGCAACTTTTGCTTTTAGTTTCTTATTTTCATTAAGTAATTCTGCATAAATATCATAAGAGATGCAGTGTGCATGTTCAGTTTTTATTTTATGATACTAATCATATGATATGCAGTTCAATGCTTTTCTTTATATCTAGCATAACTTTTTACACTAGATTCATGCTTATCATATAATTCATCTTGCGCAGTTAGACATAGAACTGCTGTTTTATCTCTGAGCTTTCAGATTCTGAGTCACTTGAATCTGACCATGTAGCCACCATAGCCTTTTTCTTCATATAGTTGTCAAACTTCTTGTACTTTTCTGGCTTCCTATCTGATTTTGAGTTCCTTTCAAACTTCTGATGTTTTGAACTCTTCTTTTCTTTGTTCAGCATTGGACGACAATCCGGTTTGATATGGCCTAACTCATCACATTCATAGCATACAATTGGTTCTTTTGTTTTACTGAACTTCTTTCTATTTCCTTTCTTGGCTTTTCTGTAAGCTTTTCTAAACTTTGTGAAGAATGATATCTCATCATCTTCATCATCTCCTTCACTGTCAGTTTCAGTTGTCATCTTTACTGCAATCTGTTTTCTTCTGTCAAATGACTCACTCTCAGCCCGGTTGCTTGATTGTTCGCATGCCATCAGCTTTCCAATCAACTCTTCCAGTGGCAAAGTATCAAGATTGTTTGCTTCTTGGATTGCTATAATCTTTGACTCCCACTCCTTGGGCAATGATCTCACAATCTTCCGTACCTGTTCACTAATAGAAAAACTTCTTCCAAGAATATTTAGCTCATTACAAATAGAGGTAAAGCATGTAAACATTTGAGTGATTATTTCATCGCTTTTCATTTTAAACAGTTCATAGTCCTGAATGAGATAGTTAATCTTATTTTGCTTTATCTGGTTTGTACCTTCATGAGTTACCTCAAGCATTCTCCAGATTTCCCTTGTTGTTCGAAATTGGCTTACTCTATTGTACTCATTTCGTCC
Organism: Santalum album; assembly: GCA_034195605.1. NCBI lineage: Eukaryota > Viridiplantae > Streptophyta > Magnoliopsida > Santalales > Santalaceae > Santalum > Santalum album. The sequence goes on from JAXCHL010000043.1 coordinate 33,658, forward strand.
AAGTCCACAGAACAGTAAATTGATAGCTTTTGCATTCAGTGTGAAGTTGTCCTTTTCAGCTCGAGTCCAAGTACTCTTGGGCTTTGGAACTTCCTTATGCTCACCTGTAGCTTCATCTGCGTCTTTGATTTTAGGTTCTATGTAACCTTTTTGGATGATTTCCCATAATCCCATGTCGATGGAGAGTAGGAAATATTCCATTCTATTCCTCCAGAATGCATAGTCAGCACCATCAAAGAATGGTGGACGAGTTGTAGATTGTCCTTCAGTGTAGTTATTCACGGCTGCCATATGATCTTTACTCTTTGAATTGTTAAGTTCTTGTAGAAAGAGACTCGGCTCTGATACCACTTATTGAGCAGCCTAGAAGGGGGGTGAATAAGATGCTTTTCGAAAAATCTCTTTGCAATCACCCAAAGTTAGATGCGGAAAATGAAAATAACAATTTAAATATTAATAGTGCAGTTTGAACAGTTAATTAGTTCAAACACATGTTTAAACAAAGGTTTGAACAGGGGTTTGAACACCGGTTTGAACACCCTTGTTTGAACCACTTGATATCAATAAATGAATTGGAACTGGAAATAACAGACAATCTAAACAGAGCAGAAAGAAATAAAGAACACAGAATTTATAGTGGTTCACTTCAACTTGAAACTACGTCCACTCTGCCAAGCATAACCCACTGCTACCTTGGGATCACACTATAATCAAATTCCTTTTATGGGTTCAGGAACAAATAACCCTTCCAAATCACCCTTTCTTCTTCTAAGGTAGGAAAGTGATAAACAGGCTTAAAACATTTCTTTTTATAAGGCAAGAAAGCAAATAAATAACCTTCTAAAACACCAGCCTTGACCAATTTGTCAAACTGTGTTTGAACCTACCCAAATACAAATGGAACTACTGTCCACCTCTCAACGTATTGGATAGTCTCAGCAAAAGATAACAGATATTCAAAGTTGTTAAAAAGTCCTTTTCAAACAATTGTAAATAGACTTCTCAGAAAATAGAATAATTCAATCAGTTCAAACGTTTCAGAAAAAGTCAAATGTGAAAATCAGATTTAAGAAACTCAAATCACACACAATTCCTGCAGTAAGTAAGACTTACAGCCCTTTGAAATCAAAGTCGGCAGGAAATACAAATGCAGCACCTCGCAGAAATCTCTTTTCAAAAGTGTAGATGTTTGAACGTGAGAAGAGTGTTTGAACACTTGTAGAACGTAAAACCATTCTTGTGTATGTTCTCGTTGTTTTCCAGAACAGTGCTGTTGTCTCTTATATAGAGAAATGTATATAACCGTTTGAATGAAATCTTACAAGATAAAATCCGTGTAAAATATTTCAATCAAATCTATGAATCAAGGAAGTTAATCAAATTCGCTCAAGGCTATATTCCAGAAAATATTCTTTCTCTAAAACTTTCCAAATCTATTTTTCAAGAATAAACACTTAAAGAAAGTTTTTCGAATTTTGAAAAACCAAACCGTTAAAGAGAATAAAATATTTAATTTTGAGCAAAATGAAAATCTATCGAATATTTTGAGAAATAGACTTACAATAATATCCTATAAAATCTTCCACAAATCTTGATCTTCAAAACTTCCACAATATTCCATTGTAATATATCCTGAGAATAAAAATAAACTTCATGGAAATATGTTAGTATTATAAGTTTGGCATCATCAAAATCAAATTCACGGAGCCTTGGGTCAACACAGGTGTCATGCTTGTTCTTGTTGGGACATTAGGTTGCGTTTTGAAATGAGAATTGAATGGGATGATCGGTCTCCACTTCATTCATATTCACACTCGTATAGTTTGTTCAATGACATAATGGAATGGAATGAGAATGAATAAAAGATAAACCATTCCAAGAACCCTAACCGTAGGAAATTAGACTTTGGATCTTTTACTTGTTATTAACCAACTCCAGGAATTAGTTACCATGGCATGTGTTATTTAATCAAAATTAAAAAGTCTAAGCCTAAATTAGTTTTATTTTGCAGAAAATCGAGTTTAATACGTGAGAGGTGTGAAAAATGGCCTGTGTGGGTGCGAAGGAACTGGTGTAACATACTCCACATGCATAATCCAAACAATCATTTATTTACAAAATCTAATCTGCACCAAAACTATTTATTGATTCGTAGAAATAACATAATCATTCAGCATTAAACGATGTGCGGTTTAAGTCACTAATATATATATATATACACACATATATAATTAATAATGGACATGTACTTCAAACCATAAGGGTGTTATGTGCTGATTTTAACACCGCAAGGAAGTTTCCTGTAATAGGGTGAAATCACAAGGAGGCTAAGTACAATTTCTCCATTTTAATATGAAAGGGTTTTTCTTATTTTTGGCATAAGAGAAGGGGAATTCCGGAGATAAAAATTCAATATGATAATAAATAGTAAGTGCTTTTTTCCTTCAAATTTTTTATCATTATCATACTTAAAATATTTAAAATGATTATAACGGAATCAAAGAGGGGAAATATTGAGAAAAAAAAATACTTATCAATAAAAGACAGAAATTTTAGAAGAAAAATGTGTAGTTTCTCAATATAAGGGAGATTATTATTTTCCTCATTCTTTCTTCAAAATCCTAATTTCAAGAGAACTTCAATCAGAAACCTCTCTACTACAAAGTCCCAAATTTTCATATCGAAAAAAATAAAAAAGTAACCATCGTAGAAAATGTTATGTTAATTCAAAATCACAACATATGTGAAAATCAATCATATGATTTAATGAACACCAAAAACCAATTAGAACTAATAAAGTACTAATCTTTGGAATCCATCTTAAGAGAAGAATCAAAAATCGTAGTAGAAATCTGAAAGTTTGAGGCCTAACCTCAAATTGCCTATAACTATCAGGGTTTAAAGTGAATTTTACTCTAAAAGTAGAGGTGTAAGTCCAAACTAAAAAATCGGAAAATCAACCAAAACCGAGAAAGACCGAACCGTATCGGTCGGTTGGTTTTCAATCGTTGTTGGAAAAAACTGCAACAGACTGACCGCATATATAATACATACATACATAATGTATGTATAATTTATATAAAACTAATATATAAAAATATGTATATAATAGAAAGAGAGAGAGAGAGAGAGAGAGAGAGAGATTTACTGAGAAGAAGACTGACGTAGAATCGGCAGATCCATCGAGCTGTGCTCCGACTAACCTAGAATCGGCGGTGGTGGCGGTATCCTCCACTTATCGATCCCGCCCCCACCCCCCCCCCCCCCCCCCCCCCATCCCCGAAGAAGAAGAAGAAGAGGAAGCATATGCAGAGAGAGGGAAAGAGGGATTTACTGAGAAGAAGGGGAAATCAAGAAGTATCGGATGGCGGAGACCCTGCACAAGGTGCTTGCCGTCGACGTCTACAACGACATCCACTTCCACTGCCTCAACATCAAGCAAGATTCCCGCCTCGAAGGCCTAGAGATGGCAGATCTGGTTCCTTTCTTTGAGAAAACTGCATAAAAATTGACGGGTTAGTTTTTTAGGTTTTCATTAATTTTGTGAATTTCAGTCGATCGATGTGATCGGTTAGTTCTTGATTTTTTCTTTCCCACATAAAAAACGGCCGGTCGGTAGATTTTTAAATTTTTTATAAAAATCGATCAAAACCGATCAATTTTCACTCCTATCCAAGAGACCTGCATATATCCTCTCCATGTGGTTCCACATGTCCTTCCCCATGTGATATTTGTTGAAAAAAACTCTTGATTTTTATAATTGATCTACACAAAAATATATTATAAGAATAATATAAAATTCATGCAACATTGATGTTTCATATTACAAATAGCTTTATGCACTAGGAATAGAAATCGAATATAAATAAATATAATAAGAACAGAAGGTAAGAATATCCAGACATAAGAATAGAGGTGCAACACTTGTTGCTTTAAGGAAATAGTTGTTAGTTTTCTTGTAGGCTTTTGACGGCTATCACTATTAGAGTGATAGGACAACTCTCATATCAGGATCCTCATTAGGGGTGTACATTACCAGCTTTTTTTGATTTTCACAAAAAACTGAAAACTGACCGATCGATTATTTTTAAAGGGTGAAAAAATTGAGAACCGACTGACTGATTCGGTTGACCGAAAGTTGAAAAATCGAGACAAATCAAAAAAGCTAAACAATCGGTTGATTTATAAGGTTTTTAAAATAAATATATATTATATATGTATAATTAATATATATAATAATTATATTATTATAGTATAATAATAATCATAATATGCTTATAATACTACTTATAATACTACTATTTTATTATTATTATGTGCGTTCTGTTGGTTTATGCAGTTTTATTTCATAAACCACCATAAACCAATCGACAGCATCGGTTTTCTTCCAAAAAAACTGAGTCTGAACAGACCGGGAAAAAAAAAAACTAACCAAGTCAATTCAATTTACGTTGATTTCGGTTGGTTTTTCGGTTTTTCCAGTTTGGTTGAACACCCCTGATCCTTGTCAATGAGCACGAACATAATGAGGAGTGCCTAGTCAATCTAAAAATCTTTAGTTACCCAAAGAAAATACTTTAGGGGAAGAAAGGGTTTTTCCTTGTCTACGTATATCTCAAAGTGTCGCCAAACACACTTATATAATGGTTGGTTGTGTGACTCTTGTGGGACTTTAGTGGGTTGTATAAAATCTCATTAAGTAGAAAATTTATAGTTCAATGAAAATTGAAAAATAAAACCCCATTAATTATTTTTATTTTTAAAAAAAATTCCAACCGTACTCAATTGAAAGCAACAATAAAATTGGCGGTTCACAGAGAGAGAGAGAGAGGGAGAGAGAGAGAGAGAGAGAGAGAGAGAGAGAGAGGAAGACGACCACAATCAAAGTGAGGAAAACCCAGAGTTCTCCAACAGTTTTGGAGGGCCAAATTTGTTCCAAATTAGTTGAAATTTGGATATTTGGGAGGCCAAGTAATTTTGTCCCAATCAGAGCTCGGGCAAGTCCGTTTTTGTTGCGTTTTATAGAAATTGTTTCGGGTGGTTCTTTCTCATTTTTCAGTAATTATTACTACCTATTTGGTGGCTTTATTGTTTCCACCGATTGTGGAATCCTAGAGAGAATATTGCATTCCCATCTTTTGCTAAATAGTAGAAGATATTCGAAACTCGTCGATGCTGCATTGGGAGTAAATTTCCATTGCTTTATCTTTAAAGGATATATTGCTCCATCATGGTGTCAAATCTAGGTTGAAGTGGAAGTGAAAATGATAATGATCTCAGTTAAAGTTAGAAGAAGAGGCGCATGAAGAGAAGGAACAAAAATTCTCCATCTGAAACAAGTTATTCATATCAAGAATTAGTTTGGCATTGAGATTTAATGATGCAATTCTCCATCTTCCTTTTTTTTTATTGGTAAAATGTTACCATAGTTGGTTCTTGCAAAAGGTTCACTGCTATCTAGATTCCTAATAATCTTGATGCAGTTTTGCTTATAACATTATATGGTTGTCTTTTATATGTATTTTTTGTTTTCACTTAAACCAAGTAGTCATAGGCTCACACCCTTCTCAAGTTTGGGGTAGTTCTTATTTTTTCTCTCTTTGATGTTGTGGCATCAAAAATTCAACAAGGTTGTAAAGTGCTTTGGGTTTCTGACGAGTTACTTCGATAAATAACTTTACTTCCGTTCAGTGTCGAATAAGGTTGCAATTAGTTCCTTGTATTTGGAAGATATATTAATTCTAGGTTTTAATCATTCTATAGTGAGTGACGTGAAAAACGCCTGGGCAATGGAATTCGCAATGACGGATCTACGGGTGGTTAATACCATACTTGGGATGAAAGTGAGTTTTGATAGGCAAGAGATCACTCTTAGCCAAGCTCTTTACATTGAGAAACTACTTTTTACATGGGGATACAGTGAATGCAAACTAGCTGAGACGCCATACGATTACATGAAATGGCTGAGACCTAATGAAAGAGACAACGTAAATCAGTTGGATTACTCCAAACTGATAGGTTGTCTAATGTATGCGATGAGTTACACTAGACCGTACATAGCTTTTGCGGTAAGCATGCTAAGTTGCTTCAATAGTAATCCTAGAAAAGAGCATTGGGATGCCTTTGGGAGGCCGATGAGATATCTTAAAGGTACTCTGGATTTGCTTTATGTTATAGTGGTCTTCCTCCTATCATCGAGGGATATTTTGATGCATCGTGGTGCTCAAACAAGGGAGACAGTAGATCCATTAGTAGTCATGTATTCATACTAGGTGGAGCGACGGTAGCATGGAGATCAAAGAGAAACATGTATTGCTCTGTCATCTATGGAATCAGAACTTTATGCTCTAGCTTCCGTAATTAAGGAGGCAGAGTGGATAAGGGATTTAATTTTGGATCTTTCATTAATTAACTTAAAGATTAACTCTTTAAGTTTGTTTTGTGATAATCAAGCTACAAGAACGACTGTCAACAACTCAGTCTTTAATGGTAAAAAGAGACATGTTAGACTAAAACAGGCTATGTTGAATTATCTAGTAGAATATGCAATTATCACCTTGGTATATGTAAGATCAAAGGATAATGTGGTTGATGCTCTCACTAAAGGCTTGAAAAAAGATCGAACATTTAAAACTGTGGGGGAGATGGAGTTAAAGATTATTTAGTTAAGTCTTAATTCACATTTATGTTGTTTTGAATTGTTTCTGAATCTCCCTACCTGTGAGAAATTTTGGATAATTTGATAAGTTTTTGTGACGTTACAGTTGTCTTTATATTATTCCACACTTGATGACATGTCTTTCATGGTATGTTGTACCCTTTTATATTGACGATACAACATAAATTCATATTTAATATGACGGTTATAACCTTCCACGATGAAACATGAAATGGTTCTTGTAAAGAAACTATTTAAAGAAACTTATTTATTTTCAACCATGTTGAAATTGTACTAAAATTTTCAATTAGAACTAGATACTTTGTATATTTATGCAAATGATTGGATTCTTGCTTATGAAATTCATAATTTTCAAGAAATGGCGAAAATGGAGGAGAGTACTTCGATGTTGATCTTGATGAGGATGTTCTCATGGACGAGTAGAGTCTCTTAGAGTTATGGGAAAATTTTATATTCTTTACCATTGAATAATCAGTTCAATTATATTTTGAGAACTCCTTATGTTTTGGGTTTACATTTGTTCTAAAACCTTTGTTTTTGGGTTTGGAGTTCTTTTAGTGTTTTATTTGGATTATAAAATTATGGTGTGTGATATGAATGATTCAATTATTGATTGAACATTATATTATGTTTGTCTATGGTTTGTGCAACATATAGAATATAGGAGGAGATTGTTGAAGATATTTTGTATCCTATTATATATGTTGTAAATATATTACATGGACTAGGGTGTAATGCGATACCCAAAAATCCTAGATATATTCTATATATACTGGCTGCAGACAATAGTTTAGGTACTTCAAACTCGATACCTAAAGTATAATGTGATACTTAGGATGTAATGTTTTAAGTGAGCACTTGAACGAGTATGAATTCGCGTGGTGTAGTGGATGGGCTCAGGTGATTCCATTTTTTTGACCGTTTGCATTCAAATGGCTTCTTTGCCCCTACTCTTTTGACCGTTAGTATCCAAATGACTTCTTTACCCTTATCCTCTTGCGCGTTGGGACGAGAATGATTTATTTTCCCTTATCTTCTTTAAATAGGAGAAATTAGGGGTAAAATGATGTAGGGAAAATGAGTGAATTGGACAGGTATAGCATAAACATAATTTCTCAAATTATAATTTTTCGTAAAAAGATAAAGAGTATTTTTGTACAAATACATTTTCATCCGGTTGATTAGTTTACGAGGACGCTTATCCATTATTAAAAGTAAAATAAAATAAAATAAAATAAAATAAAATAAACTCAACAACTCAGAGTATATAAGGATAATTTGTTTATTCAAATTTATGAATTTAGGCATCTAATGATCAGGAGGAGAGGTTAGATATGTGGACTCGTGTACCTCTGCCTTTTGCAATTGCATTTTCTCTCATTGATGTATAAATGCAAGGCTTGAAAAGGTAAACCATGTAAATGGCTCATGTTATAATACCATATGAAAATTTGTGTAACCTGAAAACTTTAGTTGTTAGATAAGCCTTGGTTGGTTAATTATTATAAATTTACAACCCACTTAATAAGCTTTAGGGGTGTTCGACTTGAATAATATGCATCATGTGCGAATTAAAGTTTAAAAACCTTTGCAGTTCATTCGAGTTATGTACCCTATGATGTTAATTTTATGGGTGACGACATATCTATTTAGCCATCAACTCATAGTAGGATTCAAGGATGAGATTCAGTCCCATAGTTTCTAGTATACATTGATATCAAAGAGAAAGGCAAGAAAAATCTAAATGGTTTGGCACATTTCCTTCGGTCTTGCTTGACTCATAGAAATGAATTGAGGCCGAATAAAATTAATCATAGAGTCAAATGAATCAATGGTGAAATGAGGATGGACACACTTAATTACACTATAATTAACCGTTTCTTACCTGGGCAACAAAAAAAAGGTACAAAATCAACCAAAAAGTGCAGAGATTTGTTGAATAATGTGTTCATTTTAGAAGGAAGTTTCTTAAGCATGGGAATCATGCTCAGTAACGATAATTTTCATTTATAAAAGAATGACTCTTGGGATAAAATTGTTTTTAATATCTATATATTATCAAATGGGAATCTATACTACTAGAAAGGGAATGAAATCTTCCGATTTATCAATTCTATCATGGGGACGAATTAACTACTGGGGAATTCACACGAAAAGAAAGGAGGAATTCTCAACAAAAAAAGTGCTCTTTGAACCGAACGTGAAAGTCGTTTTCCATTAAACGATTGTTCCTGTAACTTCACTCTCGATTGGGATTATATATCCAAAAAGGTCCTCTCTCAGTCATTCATGAGAGATCATTGTAAATTGTCTCTCAATTGTTGGAGAAGGGGATCTATTGCAGTCACAGAACCAAATATCAACGAGGCCACTGAGTGCTTAATTTGTGCCCTAGAAATTAGGCTCTTTGTTAATGGTCTCTCTTCTTGTCACTTTCTTTTAACTTCCCGTGAGGTGGGATGAAATTTTGGTGGCTTCATTAAGGCTCCCATAGAAGGTAGAAAGATCGAAACCGAAGGCTAAGCCTCTCTTCCAATCACCAAAGATTGATTCAAAACAAGTAAATAGGATGTAACCTAGTACCTTTTAGCTAGCTTCGTTCTCTTCGATTGGAATCAAATGCTAGGGATCTTATTTTTTATATATTACTTTGTTCCCAACTAAAGGTTCTTTTTCTTTTTCTGCTCTTTTTTTTTTTTCCTTTTTTAGAAAGGGAAGAGGATTATATTGAATAATAATTTAATTAATTAATTGAAAAGGTTCTTTCCCTTATATATTTCCATTTTGACGAGGTACTAATCTTAAAAGCAAAATCATTTCATACACTAATAGAATAGTTAGGGCTTTTTCATCAGGGTGGGGGGTGAAAATAATCATTCTCTCCATCTCACGGTGCATGATTCACATGCTTAAGAAAATTTTGTCTAAAATCTCTGCACGTTGTGGTTGATTTCCTCATGTAATTAAGCACATTCATTCCTGCCTTCATCCTCATTTATTCATGGTTAGTTCAGATTGATTAATTTCATTTATATCTCACTTCAACACTTAAGATTTTGATTATTTAACAAATATGACATTATTTTATCTTTGCCATTGATGTCTGCCATGATTTTAAATAGCAGTCGCGGCCACCGTCGCGTAACGGTCACAGGTGTAATGGAACGCAGGCATAACGGATGTAAATTATGAGGCGCGGCGCATGACAATTGTTTTTTGATATTTTAAGTTTATAAAAATGTTATAAATGATTTTTAGACTATTTTGACCCACTTTATTTATCAAAAAAACACTGGTACATATGACTTTTAGATTATTGATAAATTTAAGTGCACTGCTAAACATAAAACCTACATATATCTCGATTTGTACCACCACAACAATAAAGATTTTAATACATATTATCATAAATGAAAATCACATAAATTTTAACAAGTTTTTGCAATCCCAAGAGGTTTGTTGGAGAGTATTCGACTCTTGGGACATGCCTAAACGTGGAAAAATATATCTTTTACATTTTAACATGGCATGGCAATGTTTAATCAAACTGACCCTGTTCCAATGGGTACATGATGGGTCTGTCATGTGACTGTGCTGCATATCATGTGTGCTTGCATTGTCAACTGACGTTGCTGCATTGTGCAACAAGTTGAACTTGTATGCAAGAAAATAAAATTAAAGATGTTGATTATGTTTGAAGCATGGTAACATACCATAACTAGTTTTTGGAATCAAACAAGACTCTTACATTAGAGAAAATGGGTCTTAGAATAGAACTCAGGCTGCCGTAGCGGCCGTCGCAGATGCTACGAAAGCGAATTGGACTCAATCCACTAAAGCGAACCGTAGCAGTATCGAGACGCGCCGATACCGTTACGAAGCGGCCGCTACGGTGCATAGCGGCTGCTTTTTAAAACCATGATGTCTACTAGAAATTATAAACAAACCAAACCCATCTAAATTTGATTTGTGCCTCGATTCGAATGAACAAATTATTCTTCCGACATTTTCAGTTGTTGAGTTTTATTTTTCCCTTTTTTTAAAAAATTTTTAGATAAGGAGACATATTCATAAATTGAACAACAAGCCTTTCTTTAAGCAACTCCACTGGTCACCTTCAACTATTGGGTTTTAATTTTTGAAACCCATCGAATGGTACGTAATCATTCTACCTCTATTATGAGTAAACTTGGGAGGAAACGCATGAAGGTTCATAATAGCGGCATTAGAGCCGGCCACACACGGGCCTAGGGATAGGCCTATCTATAGCCTGGATTAAAATTACTAATAGGGAACACAGAAAGGCTATATAATGTGCATCTCATGAATATGAACCTCATTGTAAAATATACATGATCTTTTTTTAGTGAAATTTGTAATTTAAGATTTTTTTTTCTATAGTATTATACTCGTCCAGTTCACTTTTTTCACTGTATATTTTTTCTACCTAGCATCTTCTTGTATTTTAACAACACATCAGCTCGAGTGGATAGGGATAAAGAAGTCTTTTGAACACTAACGGTCATAAAGAATTGGCGTAAAGAAGTCATTTGAATTGTAGGAAGAAGCAGAAGAAAAAAATGTTATTTGAATGTAAAAACGGTCAAAATATCTCATCCTAAAGTTTCTCTTTTCAAAATCCCTCTCGCGCACGGAGCGAAACCCGCAATTGGAAGCTTACGAGTTTATCAGAGACCACAAAATCCCACAGAGATGAGGAAGAAGGTCGATGAACTCACCAGTCGATCATGGCGTCAAAACCAACCACGGGTCCCTCCTTGTCCTCATCGGCGACAATTCCCCCGACCAGGCACTTCTCTCACCCTTTCTCTCTTTTTTCCACTTAGTTATTCATCGACGGGTGTTTCTATTTGCTTTACTATGTGGTGGATGAGAAAATAGAGGGAAAAAATAGAGAGTGGGATAATCAAGTAACTCATTGAGGCATGTCTGTTGGGGGAAAAGTGAAATTCGACGTGAACTGAGAAAATAGTAGTTTTTAATTCAATTCGTTTAGGGTTCATAATTTTTTTGACTGCAGTGCTCACTTATTCATCACCAATGGTTATTTTACTGCAAACTGTTCTGCGGCTGAGAAAATAGTGGAAAGAGTGAAACAATCAAATTATTTTGAAGCAGGGAACAGAAAAAGTTGAAACTAAATGTCAAATAAGCAGGTCGTTTTTTCGGTTTCCATAATTTAATGTAGCTCTGGGTGTTCGGGATTTTTTTTCTTTTTTTTCCCATGCACTGTTTGTTGCGGTGAGTCCAAGGGTAAGGTGATGGCCTGTGAGAGGGAGGGTGGAGAGACTTAGTTTCCATGTCCTCTGTTTTCTTTTAGGGAACTCTTTACTTAATTGCAAAAAAAATCTTCATAGTGGACTTTAATCAGGTCTCAGGATTTCAATTCGCTGAACTGAACTCTGACCTTCATGTAATGAAAATTAACCCAGAAGTGCTGCTAATTGAATTGACCTGTACAATGAAAATTGAGCCTCATCCCTTGGCAACTATCATTTGGCAACTGAGGTTCTGTTTATGCTACATGTCAGTGTATTGATTCTGTAAAATTTCCATCAAAACGCAAAACTTGCGGCTGTTTATACGAGGTCTTTGAGCATCTTCCCCCATTTTCATTGGTTTGTATGGCTTTGAGTTCCAAGAACATTTTTTTCTCAACTTCCATGTGGTACAGCCTAATGGGGCTTGTTTTACATCATAGACTCGGGTTATCACATCTTATGTTTACAACTACTTTGATACCTGGGGCCGTTTTGACAAAATTCACTATGAAGTCCCAAATACTGACAACCAATATGGATTCTGGAAATTAGTTTAGAATGCAACTAGAGAGAACTTGAAATTTTAAATCTGTTTTGATTACAAAGTTATTGAAACATGTGAAGTGGGGTGTTCTGCTGTCTGACACACTGCAGCCCCTGGTGGCGGCTCTCCTGCCCGGTTTCTCTTTATGTTCTTGTGTTCTTCTAGGCTCAATTTTCACTCTTGAGTTCTTTAGTGAAAAGTAACCTAGAAGTGCTACTAATTGAATTGACTTGTACAATAAAATTGAGCCTCGTCCGTTGGCAACTGAGGTTCTGTCTATGCCACATGTCAGTGTATTGATTCTATAAAATTTCCATCAAAGCGCAAAACTTGCGGCTGTTTATACGAGGTCTTTGAGCATCTTCCCCTACTTTCATTGGTTTGTCTGGCTTTGAGTTCCAAGAACTTTTTTTTCTCAACTTCCATGTGGTACAGCTTAAATGGGGCTTGTTTTACATCATATGCTCGAGTTATGCTTACAACTACTTTGATACTTGGAGCCGTTTTGATAAAATTCAGTCCGAAGTCCCAAATACTGAAACCAATATGGATTCTGGAAATTCGTCTAGAATGCAACTAGAGAGAACTGGAATATTTAAATCTGTTTTGATTACAAAGTTATTGAAACATTTGAAGTGGGGTGTTCAGCCGTCTGACACACTGTGGCCCCTGGTGGCGGCTTTCCTGCTCGGGTAATCTTTATATTTCTGAGTTCTTGAATCCATATCCATGGTTTGGGTTCCTTTTAAACCTGGACCTGCAATCCAGATCGGTGAAAGAGAGTTCACCCTGATTCAGTGGGATAGGTTACAAGGATTACTTTCCCAAAATCCCCTGCTTCGTAATGCATGTCACTGGACTTTCGGACACAATCTTTCTACATATTTATAGTGATCAGAAAATTATTAAGTACATATCTATTCAATGAAGTATCTTTTGCTTGAGTAATGTTTTAAGTGAAGTCATGAATGCATACTATAGATATGCACGGGAGTTACATGTCTGCATCCTCAATTTGCAGCTTATTTCCAATACTATTAGCTTTAGTTGTAATCATGCATGGAATATTTTAGTTTTTGTTTTTGTAAAACCCAGATTTTCACATAGCTGGCAACTTAATACTTGATATGGTCATGATCTGGGCCTGGTTGACCCAATCATGATATTTCGCCATGGTGGGACTACGGGAGTCGAACCCAGTTCAACCACTATTCTTCTCTAGAAAGACCTACAGCTAGTAATTTAACTGAGGCGTTTGCTTGCTGTTTAGCAGTTTTAATTGTCATGCATGAAATAGATTTATTTTTATTTTTTCAATCCTTAGGCTTTGGCATAATGCCATAGTTTTATGTGGTTATAAAGTTCTTTTAGTGAGATGCACATGGATGCTCACATATTGTTGCATCTCTTATATATTTCCTCTTTGCAACCTCTGTTGTAGGAGCATTTAGGCTATGATTTGTTAAGTGCCAACCCTGAGTTCAAGAAAGCAATTGGTCAGATCAATATCTACAAACAACATCGACAAACAATACAGGTTCTTGAAAATACTTCTTTTTAGAAGGATTTGCCCTCTGCATGTAGCCAATTGTCTGGTTCAACCAGTTGTTTGCTTCAATTGCTGGATTACAACTATTCTTACTTAATATGGGGATCATTCTGGTGTTGTCTACTTCACTATAATAGCTTAGTTTGCCTTTCAATCTTGATCTTAAGTATCTGTTTCAAAAATTCTGCATGGTGCTGAAAATTTATTATTTGGTTGCTACAGATGACAATTAAGCTTTGGATAATTATGAGTTTAACATGTGGTGAAGCTGAGATTGGTACATTTAGGCAAGTTACTGAGGTCAAACCTTTGACTTACTAATGGAGCATTTTTGTTTCATGAAGTCAATCCTCAGCATTTTTGTTGTTGTACTCACTTCAAACGTAAAATATTAATCAGTATCTTTTCTTTTTGTGTATGATTCACTGTGATTATCTTGTATCTTCATGTAGTATGATCAAATCTTCCATGCATAAATTTGCCCGATCATCTTCAAATGGTTTAGGATTGTAGGTGGATAGAAGCAATCACGCATTTGCATGACATGAAAGCTTCAATGACTCATTTGGATGGCTAGAATGGCTGTTGATTTTTATTTTTTAAAAAATTATAGAAATGCTAAATAGAAACGACAATTGGAGAAACTGGATGATTTAAGGGCGGTACTATTTACGGGTCAAGATGGGCAGATCAAGATTATTTCATTTATCTTATTTTCTTTTATATTCTTCCTTCCATTTGAAGAAAGCGATCTTATATTCTCTTCCCAATTCTTTCTTCCATATCTGAATTTCAAAAGAACTTTAATGTGACAGCTCTGCTACCTTTCTGCCGCTGCAAGGTTCCAATTCTCCCTCCTCTTCTTGAGGTATGCGTCTGTCTCTTCTGCTTTTTTTTTTTTCCTTTTTCTTTTCTTATTTGTTTTCTTCTTAAACCTGTCTTCTCAAATTCGTTATTTTCTTCCTTCATTTATTTATTTATTTTTTCACTCAAAGAATCTTAAATAGTATTGTAGAGTTTGCTTTAACATTCCATTATGGATTTTACCATTGTTTTAGGAAATCTGAATGATAGTTATAGGATTCATCCATCAAATCATATGTTCTTTGTCCACTACCCAGAGAGAATTATTAATTTTTTTAAAAAGAGACTACTTAGATTATATGGCATGGAAACTTGAATTCGAAATTCGGAAACAACCAAAGGATTTGAAAGGAAATAAAAATCAGAAACTTTTTCCATAATGCATAACCTTTCTACAACTCTCTCTCTCTCTCTCTCTCTCTCTCTCTATATATATATATATATATATATATATAAGAGTTGGAGATCAAAAGAAGCTCAAAGTTTCCATGGCTGACTTGAAACCCGAAAATTCGAGATTGAAGAGGAGTCCCGAATCGGGAATCCCGAGAGGGGGATCAAGCCTAATGAGCCTCCCGGGAGAGCTGAAGAAGGAGGTGACAGCGCGACTGGGGGAAGAAGACATTGCGAGGTTGGGAAGTGTTTGCGGGGAATTGGGAGAGCTGTGCGATGACAATGAGCTGTGGAGGGAGAGGGTCCGAAAGGAGTTTGGGGGCTGGACACTACTAGCCTATGATCCCAAACATTGGAAGGATTTGTATTTTTCTTGGACAAGAAACAGAATTCTTCGAAAATTTCTTGGATCGAAATAGTAATGATTCTCGATTCTCTTAGCACACCACGACCACGATGACGATGGCGATATCACACCATAAGAGGAGATTTTTAGAGGACACTACTCTAGATTCATGTGTGCTTTGTGTATTCTATTTTCTTTTTTTTGTTTTTGTCCTTTTTCTTCCGAAGAAGTTCAATTTCTTTTTTTCCGTCCCCTTTTCTTACAAAGTAGATTCAAGTCCTATCCAATGCAACCATGAGGTAAGAAAAATTTTGCATTCAAAATCCAAGTATAAGGAGTTCTAACTTGAAGTACATGTCCATTATTAATTATATGTGTGTGTATATATATATATTAGTGACTTAAACCGCACGCCGTTTAATGCTGAATGATTATGCTATTTCTACGAATCAATAAATAGGTTTGGTGCTTCTTACATTTTGTAAATAAAACGATTGTTTGGATTATGCATGTGAAGAATGTTACACTAGCTCCTTCGCACCCACGCGGGCCATTTTTTGCGCCTCTCGCATTTAAACTTGATTTTCTACAAAATAAAGCTAATTTAGGCTTAGACTTTTTTAACTTTGATTAAATAACACATGCCTTGGTAACTAATTCCAAGAGTTTGTCGATAACAAGTAAAAGATCCGAAATTTAATTTACTACGGCTAGAATTCTTTGGGTGACTCATCTTTTATTCATTCTTATTCCATTTCATTAGGTCCTTTGCACGTGAGAATTATCATTTCACTCAATTCTTATTAGTAAGTTAAACATTCAAAACGAATATATGACATAAAGGCATCCCGAACGCTACAAACACCTTTGTTGATGCTGTCCTCCAACAATGATCAAAAGATTCAGATTTAATCCCTACATATAATAGACATACGGAATATAATTGAGGCTGCCATTCTTCAACTTGATGCTGGTATTTTTCCTGTATAGTAAAAAGTATTTGTTTAATAATATATTTACAAATCATTTAAAAAACTATTTATAAGTGATTGGGAGAAGACAAGCATCGAAGAGACCGGTTTTAAATAGGATTCTTAAGTGAGTGACATATGTCAAAATTATATTGGTATACAATATAACATGTGGCAAAATCGAGTCCTATTAGTTTCTTACTATAGACTAGTATAGATTAGTAGATTCAAAACTCATGTGATGCACGAATCATTTAATCATCAGTAGCTATAAGTTAAGTATATAGAGTTAAACTAATAAAATTTCATGCACATAAATAAGTGTTTTAAGAACATTAAACATCAAAGAAAAAGAGTTTATATAAGAGTGCATATGCTAATGAGTCTTGTTGGGGAAACCACAATAGTAATGGAGGTTTCACAAAGATATTGTACGAAAATACAATAATACATGATTAAATCGTGTTTAATGAAGTTATTGGACTGAGGCATGGAAACATGCGCATTCTTTAAGGAGATTTAAGCCCACTACGGTAATTTAGCTTAAAGCCTTTAAACCGTGTGGCATAACATTAGCTTGTCCCCTCTAGAATACAACAACCCAACTCTTTGTCGTATGGATCTAAATAATCCTACACGATTATTAAATCCCAATGCTCTACTTCAAAGCACCCTTCTTTGGCCAACTTATATATGGATAAGAAGACAACATATTATATAAAATATAGCATGAAGTCACTCCAGTGCACTATAACTCTATGGAATGCTCGCTTACATATAGCTGATACAAGTCCATCCTTATATAGCCATAAAACCTTGAAGATCGAAACTACCAAAAAAGGAGAGGAACAGACCAAGTAATTAATGGGTTTTAATCCCATCTAGCCATATTCTAGGCTATTGTTATCCCATGCTGCCGTTACCTCACACAAGACCATTCCGATACTATTGTTTTGATATACTTCGAAATTTTTTTAAAAGAAGGGAAACAAAACTGAGGTAAAGCAATGGAGAATCTTTCTATATTAAAATACAACAAGAAGTCTCATTTTAAATTTTTAACATATAACAAAATATATAAAAGGAGAAAGCAAAGTTTATACGTGTCAAAAATGAGTTATACGTGTAGTTAACACAGCTCTAGTTGCCCCAAGAAAAAATGAAACACAAACTCATGATTTCTTACCTATCATAATCATGTTTCTTACTTATCTTCATAGAAGTCAAAAAAAAAAAAAAACCGAAAGACTTATATCTATACAAAGCATAAACATTAAATTTCAATCAAATCAACAAAAAATTGTAAATACATTAAAATAAATCATTGCAATCCAATCTCTAATTTCCTGCTTTCTTCAAAAATAGTTTTTTGATTCATATGTCGCAAATCATTGAAAAATATGTAGATTTTATGTCAAGACCTTAAATCACTTTGGGTGTAGGTACTTCATCACAAAAAACACAAGAAAACCCAAGCACTCCAAAAAAGTCGTAATTTGGGAGAAAAAGAAGGAAAATAAAATATCCCTCTAAGCCTTGAATTTGAATTTTTGATCGTATGAGAAAAGTTCAAACATTTATAAGCTTTGATTCTAGGGATAAATATCATCTCATAATTGAAGCATTTTATGTAAGGAATAAGAGACATTTTGAAGAGAAGTTTATTTTACCTTTTATTTTTTAGGAAATAAAGACTTTTTTGGGTGGGATGGAACCATTTTGATGGGAAGTTTTAAATTTTAGGGAACTGAAGTACTTATTTTTTTTTTTTTAGGAAAAAAGTGGCATTTTCTCTTTGGAGGATTTTTAAGCATTTTAATGGCAAGTTTAGTTTTTTTAGGAAATTAGAATTTTCTTTTATTAAGAAATTGATCAAGTTGATGGGAGTTTTAATTTTTGCGGAGAGTGGGCAGTTATTATTATTTTTTTTTTGAAGGAATCGAATCATTTTATTGAGAATTTATTACAACATTAATTTTTTCTTTAACGATTAAAAGTGAAGGTATATGTAGGGAAAATTGAGTTCAAAAAATTTCTTAAATTTCTTATCTATGAAATTGGTAAGCACTCGTTATATAGACCCCATTATGAGACATGATGGATTAAAAAAATATGAGGACTTATAAATTTTTATGTAATTTGTATTAGCACGCTCCAAGCATTTAATTGACTAGAAATTCAAAATATTTATAATAGGTTAAATTTTTTTAATATTTTATTACTCTGATGAGAGTTCTATACATCAGCAGCAGACTATTTGAAAATTAATAAGTTTTCATGTTTTTCATATTCTGTCAATTCATATGGTCATAGCACTTTCCTTTCTTTTTAAAAAAAAACCTAAAAGAACTTGTTAAACTTTGTTTTCTCATATATATATATATATATATATATATATGGGTTTGCAATGTAAACGTAAAAAAGAATGAAAAATAAAATAAAACTCAAAACAACATCGCTTTGAGTCTTGTATTTTTTTTTTAAACATTAAAACACAGCAGCACTTAATATACATACAATTATTGTATATTAATTTTTTCCTCTCTATATCTCTACTATTATAAAGGCAAAGGAGTTCTTCGTTCAATCAACCCTATCACCTACTTAAAATTACATTTATACCCTTTAACTTATCTTCTTGATTCTCACAAGCACTCCAAGGTTATAATCGTAAATTTATTAATCCCCTGATTCTCTACAAACGGTTATGCAGCAGTTATCCCCCAGAATTTGAAATTCCCCTGACTTTTAGCAACTTTTTTCTCCAACTTCCTCTTCCAAACGCAACCCCCTCTGAGCAGTTCCCCACATTCTTCCATCCCCACAAATCATCAACGGAGAATTTCTATCAAGAAATTCTCACTCGGTCCTTCTCTTTACACAAAATCTGATTGAATTCTCCAGGTCTCTCTCTCTCTCTCTCCCTCTCTCTCTCTGACTGATTGAAAAATTGCGAGCAGGGTTCGGCGGCTTCTGGGTCGATTGCGTCTATAGTTTGGGATTTTCTGGACTATCTCAACGAATCTTGGACTCAGTTTCATGCCACAGGTTTTCTTTTTCGATCTTCTTTTAATTGTCAGGGTTGTGTTTAGAGTTTATTTATAATTTTTTGTTGCTTTGAATGGTATCCTTCTTCCTACTAAGATTGATTACGTCGACGCACTCTTCTGAACTCAATCCCGTCTCTCCTCTATCTTCAGTTTAAGTTGCAACCTCCCGAACACCCACCCCCTTAACATAAATCACATTTACAATATAGAATAATATTTTATATTATTCTTTTATTATTATTTGCTCGAAATGCCTCCTTAAAAGGGTTCATGAATTTTTTGAAAAAATATCTAAAACAATTTTTTTATTAAAATACAAAATGACAAATATAAAATTGTTTAAAAAAATAAAGAATGAGTATGTGCTTAAAAAAAGATAAAAGTGAAAGGGGTAGGAAGAAAAGTTGGGGATAAGTGGTTAAAAAAATTTAAGTTTTAAATTTAAATTATTAATTTTAAATTAATTTTGATTGATTGAAAATAGTTGGAATCAAGGAAGATATGACAGAATTTCATAATCAAACGAATAGTGGTGTGAAGTGGCATTGGTTATTGCAGTATATTGATTAATAAATAAAGAAATAAAATAGCAAAGTATTCTTAGTTCTCTCTCCGAGAACAGCGGTAAAAAGGCATACATGAACAGTAGAGTATGGGCTTCAAGGGGAATCTGATTAATGAAATCCCACCCAGATTTTTATTTTTTATTTTATGTTATCTGACATCTGAGAAAATAATGGAAATCGGATGGCGAATACCACAGTACGAAGTGGGGCATTAAATGCTATATAAGGAATAGATCTGAGCCAAAAAAAAAAGTAAAAGCAAAAGAGTAAATGGTTAAAAAAATAATTTTTATAACTATAAAAAATTTAAATTTTAAAATTTAAATTATCAATTTTAAATTTATTTTGGTTGATTGAACCAAAAAGTTCTTTGTCTTTATAAAATTAATTTTATTAATTTTATAATTTTATAAAATTATACTATGCATTGTGTGAACTGTGTCAAATATTAATCTTTTATATTTAACAATGTCATTGAACGGGCGCGATGCGACTAAGTAAAAAGAAAGTGGGCCATTAAATGCTATATAAGGAATAGATTTGAGCCAAAAAAAAAAGAAAAAAAAGGTAAAAGTAAAAGAGTAAATGGTTAAGAAAATAATTTTCATAACTATAAAAAATTTAAATTTTAAAATTTAAATTATCAATTTTAAATTTATTTTGGTTGATTGAACCAAAAAGTTCTTTGTCTTTATAAAATTAATTTTATTAATTTTATAATTTTATAAAATTATATAATGCATTATGTGAAAACTGTGTCAAATATTAATATTTTATATTTAAAAATGTCATTGAACAAGCGCGATGCGACTAAGACAGAAGACGAAAATTTTCGGACTTGCTTATTTCAAACAATAATAAATCGTGGGAAAATCCTTGCTTAAAAAAATATCATGGGAAAACCCTTATTTTTTTTAGTTATTTATGATATTAAAATATTTGATAATATCTCTCTTACGTGAGAGTTTCAGAAATATAATTTTAATTTAATTATATTAAATTCAAATTTTAATTCATCCTGTTTTAAAAATATATTAAAATTATATAAAATAATATTTATTACCAATTCCCCTGGAAGATGAGGCCAAAAAGAGTTTTTTTTTTCCTTGCTAATTAATACTGGATACAAAAGGAAATTTATTAAATTTATTTAACTAAATGGCACATCAGCCGCCACATTATCATTCTGTCAAGATTCGCTTAAGTGAATTATCAATTTAAATTTAACAATTTTCGTTTCGGTCAGTTGCAGAGATAGGAAATTTTAAGGTAAAGTCAACCCTTGAAATCAATATTTCTAAATCAAACTCACTCACGGTAAACGTTTATGTATGTGGTTCCCATTCGATCGTACTTCCATTAAATCATAAGAAAATTCTTCTTTTGTTAATGGTGAAAATACTAAAAATTTTTTAAAAAACTTTTTAACTTTAAAATAGTAGAGATAATTTAGTTCTCGAATTTCTATTTTTTACTTAATTTACTTCATATTTGAATAGGAACGAACTGAGAATAAGGAGAAAATGATTTAAACGGGAATAAAATAGGAAACTTAAGTGAAACTCCTAAGTAATTGATTATTTAAATATATTGGGTATATGCTTTCTCCTAAAAATGCTGACCTCCGATTACTTGGTTGTCAATTTGGACCCTTAACTGAAACTCCTAAGTATTTAATTATTTAAATATATTGTTCTAGAAATATTTTTGCTTTAAAATACAATCAAATTGTTCTGCATTAAAATTCGAGCTACTATAACAACGTAGACTTCAATTTCTATATTCCAGATGCAAGAATACTCAGAAATGCGAAGAGCTGCGTACAGGAGGCGTATAGAACAACAATCTGATAGAGACAGATATGCACATCTAGCCAGGCAGCGTCAAAACTACAGAATGCGTGTACAAACTCAAACCCCAGAACAAAGGGATTGTATTCTAGCAAGGCGATGGGCAAATTACAGAAGGCAAATAAACAGTTATTCCAGAAGACAACAACACTTACAACATCTCCCTCTCAACACTGGCAACCACTTAAGCCTTGCTCCCCAACGAACTGATGATAACATATCTAACATCCACCCCACAGCCACGCATTTACCAAGACGACTTAGTTCAGTTAGACATTTGGCGCGCAGTAAGGGCAACAATTTCTTGGTGGCTCCACCATTCCCCACAGGTACGTGAACTTTCATCTCCAATTCCTATTTTAATATGAACTGCAACTACAAAAAAAAAAAGAAAAAGAAAAAGGAACCATAATGTGAACATTGTTATTGTTCTTAGGTCACCCCAGTCCATACAAAACTATTATGCGAAATGACTTCGAAGCTGGACCAAGCAATATAACTGGTGCCTATGAAGACACATTTGCTACTGCACGGGAACCCTTTCCTCCCATTTACACATCAGTTATGCAAATTGACTCTGAAGCAGGACCAAGCAATCTAAATTCTACCAATCAATCTGCACAAGGTATTTCATTTCCACACGACATTTCATAATTAGAGTTTTTATACATTATCGGTTTAAATAAACTATTATAAATCTTCGCCCTTTTCCCTAAGGTTCACAATATACCTACCTAATTAATTGATGCAGCTCCCAACAGTCCACACCAAATCAGACCTAACACACGTAGGACTTACCGATGTGCCAGAAAGTATCATAAAACTAGAACGACAATAAGATATCAGCTACCAGAACCAATAACATGCCAGTTCTGTAGTGCAAAAAGATTCCAACATGAATCGCCTGAGATCTGCTGTAGGAACGGGAAAATCTCCCTACTTCCTTTACAATCCCCACAATCGATGATAGATTTGTACTCAAATCGATCAGAAGTTAGCAAGCATTTCAACAGGTACATTCGTTGCTTTAACCAAAATTTTTCAACGACATCAATGGGTGTACAAGTAGATGAAAGATTGGCAGGTTCAGGTTGGGGAATATACACATTCCGAGCCCAAGGTTCCATCTACCATAAGATAGGTGGCCTATTACCGAATGAAAACACGAGGCCCCGTTTTCTACAGTTGTATATTTATGATACTAATCATGAAACGGAACATCGGATGCACGAATGTGAATTCCTAAACGTGAATATTGTTCAGCTAATTCAACGTATACTGGATGAGCATAACCCATTTGTTCAGATGTTTCGGAAACTTGCACATCGACATGATCTATACAACTGTAAGCTTATTAGTAAAGAGCGTCCTTCAAATGAACCACAATATGCTCTCCCCACCGCATCACAAGTTGCGGCTATAATAGTTGGAGCTGAAGAAGCTGGACAGTTAAATGGAAGAGACATAATGGTTGAAACTATGAGCGGACAACTTCTAAGAATCCAAGACATTGTTGGATATTATGATCCTCTACAATATCCATTATTGTTGCCATATGGAACGTATGGGTGGGACCTCAATAGTCGCGACAACTCTGGTAGGCACATTACCTGTCGTGAGTATTATTCATACATGTTACAGGTATCTCTCCAATTATCTTTGTCTGATTTTAATAGTTGATAAAAATATTATTTTCAACATGTCAATGTCCTGAAAAAATTTTAAAACAGATCAGACGAAACGATACATGTTTGCTCCTGCGAGGTGGTCGATTGCTACAACAATATGTCGTAGATAACTATGTAAAGATTGAGTCTCACAAGCTGCGTTGGATGCGGAGCAATCAAAATAACATTCGATCAGAGATTTATCAAGGTCTCCAAAATTCTTTCCAATTAGGAATGAATAATCCTGGTACCCATTTTCCACCTACAACTATGCATGGGTTATGACTTAAATTTTAGACATTTAATCAAATCAATTTTGAATCTAGGTAATCTTGGGCAGCGAATTATATTGCCTTCCTCCTTTGTTGGAAGCCCACGCGATATGTATCAAAGGTTCCAAGATGCAATGACCATAGTACAAAATTTTGGAAGACCTGATATTTTCCTTACAATGACTTGCAATCCAAAGTGGGATGAAATCAAGCGTGAACTACTACCCGGACAAGAGCCACATGATCGTCCAGATCTTTTAACACGAGTATTTCGATCCAAATTTGAAGCACTAAAGAATGATATTTTAGATGTTGGTGTGCTTGGAAAGGTTATCGCATATGTGTATGCTATAGAATTCCAAAAAAGAGGACTACCACATGCCCACATGCTAATCATCTTTGACGAGGATGATAAAGTCTCCGGCCCTACGAACTACGACCAAATTGTGAGGGCAGAAATCCCAAACAGAGTTGAGGAGCCAGAGTTATATAGGTTGGTTCTGAAACACATGATACATGGTCCATGTGGCGTGCAAAATCGACAGTCACCGTGCATGAAAGATGGAAAGTGTAAAAGGGGTTATCCGAAGCTGTTTTCAGTTGAAACCTACCAAGGTAATGATTCATATCCTATGTACCGACGGCGTGACACTACTGAACCTGTACGCTTGAATGACCACTCAAATATCATGGTGGACAATAGGTGGGTGGTACCTTATAACCCATGGGTACTCTTACGGTATGATTGTCATGTAAACGTTGAGATCTGTAGTAGCATCCACAGCGTGAAGTACTTATACAAATACGTATACAAAGGCCCGGACCGTATTTGTTTAGAAGTACGCGCTCCCGCTGAGAATGATGAGATACAACATTTCCTCGATGCTCGATGGGTTTGTACACCAGAGGCCTTCTGGAAAATATTCAAATTCAATTTGTATCGTATGTACCCTTCTGTTGAGAGGTTACAAATTCACCTCCCTAATAGGCAACAGGTGCATTACAATCCAAACCAAACTGTGGCAAACATCTTAGGAAATGAGCGAAATCTTAAAACGATGCTTACTGAATTCTTTGCAAAGAACCGCACCGACCCTTCTGCGAGAATTTATCTATATAAGGAATTCCCAGAACATTTTTTTTGGGATAACAAATATAAACAGTGGAGAGAAAGGAAAGCTCGCAGAAGGGTCATCGGTAGGATATATACCATCTCGCCAAATGAGCATGAAAAATTTTATCTTCGCATACTGCTAAACCATGTAAGAGGCCCAGTTAGTTACGAAGACCTTCAAACGGTCGATGGAACATGTTACCATAGTTTTAAGGAAGCAGCCGAAGTGCGTGGTCTACTAGAACACGATAATAGTATTCGACATTGCTTATTGGAGGCGTCGACAATAAGGATGCCATCAGCTTTGAGAAGGCTCTTTGCAACAATTCTAATTTTTTGTGCGCCTGTAGGAGTTTTAGATCTCTGGGCAGAGTTCTACCCATACATGACAGAGGATTATCCATCATCCTACACTAACAGTGAAGCATACAACACCAACAGACTCTTACATGACTTAGATTCACTACTTTCTGTGCATGGGAAGACAGTATCAAACTTTAATTTGCCAAGTTACTCTGAGGTGCGTGATGAGAATATACCAAGAATCATACAAGATGAGTACTTTATCCCAGTACCTGATGCCGACTTAGAGGCCATCAGTAAATTAAACTTAGGCCAAAAATGTGCTTTTAACACGATCATGAGTGTAGTACAAAGGAAGGAATCAGATATTTTTTTCATTGATGGCCCTGGTGGGACAGGCAAAACTTTCCTATACCGCACGCTCTTAGCTTCTTTAAGGAAAGAAAGACATATCGCACTAGCCACAGCAACATCTGGCATTGCAGCAACACTATTGCCTGGAGGACGTACAGCTCATTCTAGATTTAAATTGCCAGTTAATCCTACACCATCATCCACTTGCTCCATAAGCAAACAATCTGATACAGCAGATCTCATCAGATGTGCGAATGTTATTATATGGGATGAGGCACCAATGGCGCATCGTCGATTATTTGAAGCCTTGGATAGAACGATGAAAGATATCTTGGGTGTTGATTTACCTTTTGGTGAAAAACTCATCATATTGGGAGGAGATTTCAGACAAATACTTCCTGTGGTTCAAAAAGGTACAAAAGGCGAAATGATGGATGCATGCATAGTAAATTCGCCACTATGGCGGTCTGTTAAGGTATTGCGGTTAACACAAAATATGAGGTCAATTGAAGATCCACATTTCGCACAGTACTTGATGGGTGTTGGTAGTGGCGACGAGCCGATAATAAAAGAGGACTTCATAAAAATTCCAAATGCCATTGCCATCAAATGGGAAGGTCAACAGTCAATTGATACATTGATCAATACAGTTTTCCCCAATTTAGCAAATCACAAGAACGATGGCATCTATATGGTTGAAAGAGGCATATTAACACCACTTAACGACGATGTTGACCATTTAAATGACCAAATCATAAATAACTTTCCTGGAGTTGAATACACTCTATACTCCTACGATGAAGTTGAAGGCGATACATGTCATCTCTACCAACAGGAATTTTTGAATTCAATTTCCCCTGGAGGGTTGCCACCACATATTTTAAGGATTAAGTTGGCGCACCTATTATGCTACTAAGAAATCTTGATCCAAAAGCAGGACTTTGCAATGGTACAAGACTTCTATGTTGTGGGTGTTTGAATAATGTAATTGATGCTGAAATATTGACTGGGGAACTGACCGGGCGTAGGGTATTTATACCTAGAATTCCTCTGAAGACCACGGAAAATGTGCATCTCCCATTTGTGTTAATACGGAGACAATTCCCAGTAAGATTAAGCTTTGCACTCACAATTAATAAAGCACAAGGTCAAACTATACCAAATGTGGGAATATATCTTCCGAACCATGTTTTTAGTCATGGACAATTGTACGTCGCATTATCACGAGGGATATCGATGGAAACCACGAGCGTGTTGGTAAAAAAGATCAACCAAAGGAAGAAGATGTAACTTTCACTCGAAATGTAGTTTACAAAGAAATCCTTCTTACTTGAACCATGGTATGTACTTACATAATTTTGTTTTCTTATAATACCTAAGATCACTTTGTCTTCGCCATCAACTCTATACTTACCTAACGCCAAATAATTTTACGCAGGGTACAACTTAAATGGCACTTCGACCTGTACAGCCCTGGGTATTTTAGACATTCCAACCAATGTAAGGGCAAAGGTACGAAATTACTTAAAAAATTCAGGACATACCAAGGTTTTAACAAATGATAGCTTATTCATTGTAATCATCATATCATAAAACTTTGCAGTTTGATGACCACCTGGACAAGGATACTTGGTTAGATGATTTTCTCATTCCTCTGAATATAACATCTAACTCAAAGGTCCAGTATACTTCCCTCCACAATACACAAAGTATATTATCTACCTAATAAACTTGAATGTCTTCCTTTTCCTTAGGTTATCAAATTAAGAATATATAGTTTTGGATGGAAGATTACTATAAAATCAGATGCTAGACAATTTGGAAGATTTATCAAGAAGCTGTTGCAGGAAGAGCACAATTCATCAGTCTGGAACCGAGGATTTAGGTACAATTTATAACAAAATATATGCATTGCACATTTGTAAATATTTGTTACATTTTAATGTTGTATAATCTCCGGGGAACAAGATAGCACTCTCCAAGACTTCTGCATCAGTCAGGTTATTTTTATTTTAATTTGAAAGGTTCCCATTACATATCATATGCCTATTAATGAATCTTTGATGTGTTGTAGTTTTTTAACTCCATGACACGTATACGACATTTAATGTATAGAGAGTTTCACCTCATCATTACAAGGTACTAGCCTCAGAAAATTTTTCCATAACAAATACTCAAACATAAATCCCTAACTTTTACTCCAACTATTCAACAGGGGTATTGCAGAAATAGAGATGAAGAAACTACAATCAAATTCAATTTGATGGCGTACGTGTAACTTCTTGAAAGTCTTTTAATTTACCTCCATTATTTGTTGTTTACTATTGAAGGTTATATGTACGAAAAGTGATGGCATTGTTAGCATATAATACAAGTACCATTTCTTATGTTTACGTTTAACTGTCCACATTTGAAGCATTTTTTTGGACAACAAAAATTTTCCATAAAATATTCCTATTTACAATGTCTTCCAATTTTGTTATACACCAAAATCGAAAAAAGACGTTCAGCATGCGCTATTCCTATTTATGATCTCTTCTAATTTTACTATACATCAAAATCGAAAAAGACGTTGAGCACGCGCGAAGACGTTCAGCATGCGCTATTCCTATTTATGATCTCTTCTAATTTTACTATACATCAAAATTGAAAAAGACGTTGAGCACGCGTATCGCGCGTGCGATACGGCTAGTATATATAAAATATAGACATCAAAAACCGTTCACGTGCAATGCGGGTAGTTTTATAAGGAAGGAAGAATCCTTGCGTGCAGGTTACTTCCGTTAAGTGTGTGCGAGTACGTGGATCACTTCTGTCCCCAGTGAAAAATGAAAAACACAGAAATAAATAATCACAAAAAAAGGAAAAGGAAATTCTTCTTCTTCTTCGTCTTCTTCCTTTTCACCGTGCTGGAAAAAACCCAACACGAAGAGGTGGAGCCAGAAATTTTGGACAAGGGTAAAAAAAAAAAACAAAAAACAAAAAACAAAAACAAAGGAAAAAAAAAGTGGAGATTACATAATTAAAATATGAAGGAAAATAAATAAATATAATGGGAAAAGTAATTCTGTGGCATGGTAGGTAAGTATCAACCCAAAATGATTTTTTTTCATCCATTTTATAAATTTGAACTCTATAGATCGAATGAGTATGAAAAGAAAATATAAATCTTCATACAATTTGTTACATATAAATCTTTTATCTAGTGAGTCCAAAAATTTAAAATAATTACAACAGTTTAGAACTTAAGAAAGGAAAATATAAATTAATAGGGTATAACTAATCCAGTCGCTGCTAAGTGATGATAATTCATTAATCAGATCTGCATCTTTTAATTTTATGTTTCATCCTTTCTGTAGTCCAAGTTTATTTAATTTGATGTGTTTCGAATGACTACAACAAGCTGAAACTATTGATTTTGGGACCTGCGACTAGTTAGTTTGGAATACAAAATTTAAGAATTTATTGTTCATATAATATAATTTCTTTCGGAAATTCGTTCGAGCTAGTTATTATCATTTTGTTATGCCCTAGTGCCTCTATGGAATCAAATATACGGTTGATTGTCTGATAAAGGCCTATCAAGCATTTTTATTCAAATACAAACGATACATCTTGAATTACCCAAAAACAAATAGGGTAAAAAGCCTAGTTCATAGTCTTACTTGTTGTAATTAGTTGTAGCACCAAAAATCGTTGGA
This sequence comes from Santalum album, assembly GCA_034195605.1. Lineage (NCBI taxonomy): Eukaryota > Viridiplantae > Streptophyta > Magnoliopsida > Santalales > Santalaceae > Santalum > Santalum album. The sequence goes on from JAXCHL010000043.1 coordinate 63,163, forward strand.
TGAAGGGGTGATTTGCCACATAAGGACCAAAAGAACATGCGGAACCATAACTGAAGTGGAATAAAACTACAAAACTACACGAGCATAAAAATTGAAGAAATGGAAAGATAACAAACCTTGCAAGGATGTGGGAGTGATGCGTAATGAGTTTTTAGGATCCATCAAATAGGTGATTATGAAGGAGATGAAGGGGTGAACAATTGAGGAATGGAAAAACGGTGATTCGGGCTTTCGTTAAAGTCCTCATCCTTTCAAGCTTAAGCAATTACTTCTGGGTGTGGAACACGCATTATGCATTGGTTTGCCGCCCCGCAAGAAATCTTTCCGTTTTAATCTGTGTATGTACATTTATATAATAGATGAGAACCCAATACATAATGAAATGATTTGGAAATTGACATGACGTCTTTTTTTTTCATGTTCAATTAATTCGTAAGGTTAAAATTTGAAAAATAAACATGAGAAAGTCATTTTAGGGTGACACATTAAGTAATATTGATTCAATAAGCTCTTGTATATAATTATTTTTAAAAAATATACATTCTAACATTATAACAACAACTAGAATACAATATAACGCATATACTCTTTCTCGATGATACTTCAAATTTTGGAAATAACATATAATAGACTCTATGAGGTAAAGTAGGAAATGTTTGACATGCAGTTAACCACACATTAAAATTAGGTGCGATGTAATTTGTTGCAACGTGGTAAGTTGGTATTCGGGCTGAAGCTTCACTTTTCACTGGTGGTTGTCTAGCACGTGATGAAATTGATTAAAATTTCCCGCTTAAAAAGATTATTTGAAAAACAACAAATATTATAACAGCGGTGGGGGATAGGCCGTCCTACTTTTCTTACCGTTTAGAGCTGCCGTTATACGCACAGCCAAACACGATCGGATCCCCGTACCTTGTAATATTCTGACCCCCATCATTGAAATTCGCCGTCGCAATGTTCTCTCTCCCCCTCTCTCGTCGGAGTTTGTTGCAGATCCCAAGGAGAAAGAGATCGGGAGGCGTTGAGACGCATAAGTGAGGGCGGCGCCGTGATGATCCTAACGCAAGGGGGATCTGTCTCGATCGGGTACAATTGTCGAGACCACGGTGAGGAGCCTCAGATGAACATGGACGACGATGTGGTTTTCGCCCGCTCGAAGAGGGCCGGGGCGTCGTACGGTCTGGTGGCGCAGCCGGAGAAGATGGGGAGGCTTCCGGTGGTGCATTTCGCCCCGGCGGAATAATCTCGCAGGCCGACGCCGCCCTAATGTTGCAGCTGGGGTGTTCGTGGGTTCCGAGGGTTTCGATGGCTCGGATCCTTCGAAGCGGATTGCGGCGATTGTTCAGGCGGTTCGATGCTACGATGACCCTCATGTGTTGGCAGAGGCCAATTGTGGATTCGGGGTTAAGGCTTTTCGTTCAATTTTTTTAGATTTTTGGGGTTCCGAATTAGGGATTGTTGCGTTCGAGTTTTTTCTTTTGGCAGATTTGGGATTTTTTCACTTTCTTCTTGTTTTTTTTTTTCTTTTTTGGGTTTGAATTTTAAAGATTTGTGAATTTGGTTCTTCATCTTCTTTGTATTCTTCGTGTTTTTTTTGGGGGGGGAGGGGGGGGGGGGGCGGTTTCCACGTAGGTTTTTTGGTTTTTTGATTTTACGTATTTGTTTCTTCATATTTTTCACGTTCTTGATTTTTTTGGGGGTTTTGAATTAGGTTTTCCAATTTTACAGATTTGGAAATTCGATTCATTTTCTTCAGGTTTCTTGATTTTTTGAACTAGGTTTTTTAATTTTTTTGCTTTTACATTTTTGGTTCTTCATCTTCTTCCCGTTCTTCAGTATTTTGAATTAAGTTTTTTGGTTTTATAGATTTGGAATTTTTATTCATGTTCTTCATGATTTTATGATATTCTGAACTTGGTTTTTTCGTTTTTTGATTTTTCAATTTTTTTTCACGTTCTTCATTTTTTTTTGGGGTTTTGAGTTATGTTTTTTGATTTTACAGATTTGGAAATTCGATTCACGTTCTTCATTTTTTTTGCTGATTTTTTGAATTAGGTTTTTTAGTTTTTTGATTTTTGGTTCTTCATCTTCTTCGCGTTCTTTATGTTTTTTGAGGTAGGTTTTTTGATTTGACAGATTTGGAAATTTATTTCATGTTCTTCATGCTTTTTTATTTGTTGAATTTGTTTTTCTTTAGTTTTTTGATTTCACGGTCCTGGGTCCTCGTCATCTTCGTGTTCTTCATGTTTTTGAGGTAGGTTTTTTGAGTTCACAGATTTAGAAATTTGTTTCATGTTCTTCATGCTTTTTTGTTTGTTGAATTTGTTTTTCTTTAGTTTTTTGATTTTACGGTCTTGGTTCTTCATCTTCTTCACGTTCTTCATGTTTTTCGAATTAGTTTTTTTGATTTTATAGATTTGGAAATTTGATTCATGTTCTTCGTTTTTTTTCCTTGAAATTTTGAGTATCGTGACGTTCATATTCTATCCAACATAACATCAGAAAATATGAGTATCGAATACTACAAGAACTTTCACATTGGTCAAATTTATTCTGACAAGTACCTTAATCTTGATAAATTATAGGGAACAAGTAATTTTGTATTCATTGTTAAGTATGCAATGAGGTCTGGTTTGACATTCCATATTACTCATGATGAAAGTGATATCTTTTGCAGATGAGGGATTCTTGGGGTGCTGAAGAACTGGCCTGAAAAGAATATTCAAGTTATAGTTTTCATGGGGAATGGATGTTGGGGCTTGTGGATCTTGATTATCAGGTAATGAATCAAAGTTTTGGGTGGGCCGTTTATTGCAGCATTCCCCTTGATTCTTTCTTTCTTCTTTTATTTATTTATTTGCAATGATGCTGTCTCCACGACCAAACCTTCTCTAGTCACGAATGAGAAACCTTGCGAATTCTTTTGGTTAAATGATATTAAGATTAAGATGAATTGGGTGTTCATGTTTGGAATTGAAACTTTTTCTCCATGCACTCTCTCCCTTTCTATCACTCAATCACCCCTCGCATGATCTTGTTATGGGCTTATTGTTTATTGACTTCACATTAAATAATCTCAGAGGATGGGAATACCCGTTGGGAAACTTTCATTATATACTGCAGTTAGAGGGGTTCATCCTTCAACTGTAGGTGTCTGACAATCACCCCTCGCGTGATCTTGTTATGGGCTTATTGTTTATTGACTTCACATTAAATAATCTCAGGGGATGGGAATACCCGTTGGGAAACTTTCATTATATACTGCAGTTGGGGTTCATCCTTCAACTGTAAGCGTCTGAATAACTCACCAGTCCTATTGAAGTATATATGATATCCGTAGTACCTTTTCACAGAAGGCTATTTTCGTTTGTTGAAATTGTTGAAATGATTTGAGTATGTGAACTTGCAAGATAGGACCAAAATTTACTTTTAATAGGTGTTCTTGACGTTAAACTATTTTTGACATTTCTTGTGAAATTTCAGTGCTTGTCTATGACAATTGATGTGCAGTTGAACAATGAGAAGTTAGTGATGAGCTACATTGGTCTTAGGCAAAGGAGGGCAACAAGGAGTGTTCAAAACTTACCATTATGTTTATCTCTTCCTCCATCTTTCTTTTCTTGGTCAAATCTATTCTTGATTACCCATTCAAATGGTCTTATTAAATTTTTGCAATGTTGAATACGTACTATTATTATTCTTAATTTTTTTTTTATCGTAGGGATATGGTGAACTTCTTCATGAGTTTGTGACTGCAATCAAGCAAACCTATGGAGAGGAAGTCCTTATTCAGATTAGTCAATAATGATAGCTACTCGCATCCAGAATTTATTTACTACTTAATCCTGAGGCAAAATGTTGGCTTGGCTGCTAATTATCAGCTTCTGTATTTTTAATGTTCATAAATGACTTAAATACATTTTTCAGTTTGTAGATTTCGCAAAACCACAACGCTTTTGATTTACTTGAGAGATATGCCACAACTCATCTCATTTTTAATGATGACATGCAGGTAATTGGTATGAAATTAATAGGTGGATATTTTCTGTGGGAGAGAAAAATATCTAATATTCTGGTTCATTTGCTTTGCTATAGGGAACTGCATTGGTAGTCCTTGCAGGATTGTTGTAGCACTCAAATTAGTTGGGGATCGAGCATAAAATTTTGTTCCACTTGGTACTGGAGAGGTCGACCTCTGTTTAAGCTAAATTTATTGTGCAGAAACGCATTTTCAGTTCAATTGAGTTCACTTTGTTATTGTAGGCTGGTATTGGAGTAGCAAAGTTCATTGCTCTTCAGATGTCAAAGTAGGTTTGAACTTAAGATCAATGCTACAACATATGAATGAACCTGAATCAAAGTCCTAAAATATTTTTGTCAACATATGGATGAAGGGTAATCATGTACTTTCATTGAAATATTTAGGTATTAATTACTTGTCTTTAATTCGTGTGTTGTCATCTGATCTTTTAAGGGATTTGGTAGGGATGAACATGATAATTCTAAAATGTATCCAGCAGATATGTACATATTTAGGCTTTGCATTTTTTTCCCCAACCAATTCCTTGATGTAGGAAAGATCTATAGTATGCAAGGACTTATGCTTCTGTTTTTTGTTTTTTGTTTTCCCTCTGCGGGTAAATGCTCCGGTAGAAGAGGCGCAAAAGGACTTGCTTGGTAGACTCAAACGTACTTACATTTACCATTCTATAAAATGAAGGCTAGTGCTCTTTTTACCCATAATTATTTTCCTTGAGTCTAAGCGTGCTTACATATATTCTTTCAGGGATTAATTGTTAAAAATAAAGGTTTTGCAATTTTACATTATTTCACCTGCCCATGTGATTTCCAGCTTCAAGATTACAGCTATGGTTTGAATAGCACTATTTGATCTTGTGATGGCCATTATGGGGAATCAAGATGGAGAGAGCAGTTCTGAATTGTCACAGCCACCTGAATCTTTACTGCATTCTTCTCTAGCTGAGGAAGGAGAAGATTCTGAAGCTGATGGACCACATGCCATCAAGGACCAGACAGGTCCTGCAGATGAAGAGAATGAGGTGGTTAACATTGAGAAGGAACATGAAAGGTCACCCTCCACTGCAGAAAACAGGCAGCCTGCAGGAAAAGAGAATGAGGTCTCCAAAATAGAAAATGAACATACATGGGCACACCCAGACATTACTGAAGAAACAAATGCTGGGAGTGAAGATAATAAGCAGATCAGAGTCTGATCTACAATTGGAGCCTGTTGAGCAACACGGATCTGCCGTTGAGAATATTAGAAATATAGATTCTTTCCAGAGTCCTCATCAGCATGAAAGCTTAAAAACCTTGGATAATTTACGGATTGTGGAAGAAAGGGCAGAAGCTGAGGGAGGTGCCTTTTTTCCAGATGAAACGCAGAATGGCATTGATTTGCATGAGCATGAGAGAACATATAAATTGACTGCCGCCACCTGGGCTCTAGTCCTCTTATGGGGTTTTCCCTTTTGCACCTTCCGCTTGATTCATGTTTGTACTGAAACTATTTAGATACTAAGCACTCAGATTTTGGCTGCCACTGTATCCATCTTGTTCTTCAGCTGGCGCTTGAGATTGACAATTCCTCGAACTCCTCCTTCGTGGGCCCAAATCCCCGTCTGAGTGCCGGTTTGCAGACGATGGTTGTTACGGGGTTCGGACGAGGTTATTGGAACTGCTGTGGAAATGTTGTTGTTTAAGCCATAATGGCCAGCTTGATTAGGTACAGCAATTGGGGTCTGTAGGCTTTGCTCAGATGGCCTTTGGGACTCCACTGCAGAAAACAGGCAGCCTGTAGGAAAAGAGAATGAGGTCTCCAACATACATGGGCACACCCAGACATTACAGAAGAAACAAATGCTGGGAGTGTAGATATAAGCAGATCAAAGCCTGAACCACAATTGGAGCCTTTTGAGCAACACGAATCTACTGTTGAGAATATTAGAATAGTAGATTCTTCCCAGAGTCCTCATTAGCATGAAAGCTTAAAAATCTTGGATAATTTACGGATTGTGGAAGAAAGGGCAGCATCTGTTAATATTGTTCAAGCTGAGGGTAGTGCCTTTTTGCCAGATGAATTGCAGAATGGTCTTGATTTGCATGAGATTACAGATGTACAGAAGATGGGAGTGGAGGAGACGGAGAAGGAAGTTTCTCAAAGTGAAGCTTAACCATTAATTATAGGCCAAGCTGTTGGGGAGTCTGAATTGCCTGCTTTAGATTCTGCCAGTGTATGGCTAACAGAGCTACTCAATTTATAGAGTCTGCTGCCTAGTGCATTTCAGCCTGATGAGACTCCACAAGCGGTTATTGAGTTGGGTTCTGATGAAAATGATACAATTTTTGAAGATGTGATGATTCAGCAAGCCAATGATGAGTCAAACAACACAGAAAACTATTTGAGCTCAATAACAACTGTGCCTGACTCAGGTTCTGTGGTTGAACTGGAGAAGGTAAAGATGGAAACTGCATTGCAGGGGGCTGCTGGACAAGCTCAGATTTGAGTACCTCAGGTATTAGTCTAAGGTATGAGCATATGCGGCAGAGGCCTAGAAGTGCTCTAGGATTTAAGTGACTAATTTGGGAGAGTCTAGGAAGTCTAGAGATGGACCAAGGAAGGCTTATGTGCTAGTGATAATAAATGATGTGGGTATCGGGATGAGCATATGCAGCAGAGGCCTAAGAGTGCTTTCAGATTTATGTGAATTATTTGGTAGAGTTTAGGAAGTCTAGGGAATAGGGATAGACCAGGGAAGGCTTGCGTCCCTCAGGTATTAGTCTAAGGTATGAACATATGTGGCAGAGGCCCAGGAGTGCTCTAGGATTTAAGTGACTAATTTGGGAGAGTTTAGGAAGTCTAAGAATACACTTCGGAAGGCTTATAGGCTAGTGATAAGAAATAAGTTGGGTATTAGGGGTGTAGAGGAGGATGGCCTAGTATGAATGATGTGGCATAATCCACATTAATGATTCACTGTAATTAGTTGGGTTTTGGATGCTTGTAAAGTTATGTTTTGTTGTATATATAAGTTATGCATGCTTTCATAATATGCCTAGATATTTGAACATGGTTGTCAAGGCGCCATGGCAAAGCAAGTCGTTGCCTGAAAGCCTGGATGCCTAGGTGACAAGGCGGACGCCTAGGCGTCCACAAGGCGCCCAAGGCGCTTATAAGAGACATGTATACATATATACATAAACATATATATATATATATATATATATATATATATATACACATACATACATATACATATAAACATATATATATATATATGTGTGTGTGTGTGTGTGTTTAAGATCAACATCTTAAGTAGAATTAATATTTTCTTTACATTATAAAGCAACATAAGTTAAGTTCTCATTTAAAATAATACACGTTGGAAAATAAAAGACAAAATGTTAAGATTGTTTTCACAAAATTAGAGTATTTTGCAAGTTTTTATGTTATCTCTTGAATATTTAACTTTCAAGAATGTAATCTCCTTCATGTGTTGTTATTCTAAAAAAAAAAAAAAAAGAGAAAAAAAAAAAAATTGGCCAAGGCGCCCCTAGGCGTCCAAGGAGCCCCCTAGGTGCCAATCAAGGCGCCCCTAGGTGCCAGTCGAGGCGCCTGCCTAGAGGCGATAGGCAAGGCGAGCACTCGCCTTGCCTATTTTTCCACGCTTGGACGCCTACGCGCCGCCTGAATATCCAAAAAAGATGTGCTATTTATAAAGAAGCACTAGAGTTGAAAAGTTTGTTCTTTTCATTTTATTTTATAGGGTCGCTGAGTTATCATGGAAAGTTGGCATTATATCTGCTGTGGATCAACTCGTTAGTTTTCATCCGCTTGGTTTGTCTTGATGAAATATAAAATGCCGACATATGTGTAATATGAACTTGATTCTCTTTGCCTGTGCATTTGAAAGGAACAGAATTAGGTGAGTCTTCAGAAACTTTTTGTTTGTAAAGAGACTTTTCTTTTTATGGCTTCTTGATGGTATTGATGGGGCTTCTAAGTTATTTATTTATTTTGTTTTGCAGTGCCTCAATTTCTGTTTGTATGTTACACCTAATGAGTAGGGAGAGGGGGGGATTTTTTGGCCGCATAAATGGGATTTAGAGCTTCTTCAGACCCGGTAGCTGGTGATAAAATTTCTAGTGCTCAAAAAAAAAAAAAAAGTGCTCAGTTCATGTTTGTGACTCAGGGTGGTTAATTTTTTTGTAAGCAATGAGGTCATTCGAGTCTCATAGACATGTAACTTTTCAGTTGTCTTTATATTGAGATAAGTAAATTGCTAGTACTACTGTTGCATAAAACAGACATGCTATTGCAACAACGAAAGGACCCGTACTAATTGCTATATCGTGAATATTGTTTCCAACATTCTTTCTAATTCTGGACCGTCATTGTAGACTGGATGGCAAATACCTCATCTGAACAATCTTCTCAGCATGGAGGTGAGTGAGCAATGGAACCTCCTTTGGTCCAAGACCTGTTGCGCAAATACCTAATCTGGAACAATCTTCTCAGCATGGAGGTGAGTGAGCAATGGAACCTCCTTTGGTCCAAGACCTGTTGCGCCACCCTCTACACAGGTTTAAGTTCTCTTGTTTTATTGTATAATTTTTCCTGTTTTCCTGAGTAATATCCTGTGATGGCGCTGTGCATTTGTTAGCTAAACCATTAGTTGGAGAAAATCGCCTGATGTGTTTTTCTTGGTTCTGTGGAAAGTGTGAGATAGTTGACTCCAATTGTAGTCAACACGCATTTGGCCTGCCAGTGTCAAACTGTCATATCTAATTGTGACTTTCATACTTTTTAAGATTTTAAATTAGAGGTTTTACTGAATATTAGTTGGTTTTTAAAAATATAGAACAAAAAAACAAAGTGAGCCCTTGACTCGTGAAGCTACTTGAGTCACTTAATGTATAACTCGACTTATAAAATAATCCTTACCTGCCATTGACTTGTCTGTAATTAACCTGACTCGCCCAGTTGCCACCTCTACTTGCTTCTTAAGGAGGGTCATAATAGTAAAAAGCACCTCACTTCATTTCCCCACTTTGCTTTCTCCCAACGCTTACACCCACATTTCTTTATGTGAACTTTATATGAATATTTGCATAAATAAGGATCTATTTGAAGTTATTGATTAAGTTATGGTGAATAAGAACTTTTTAAAATTGACTATACTGTCCCTCTATAGTATAAAAATGTAGAATAATGTCCTTTATGAAGTAAAATGTTTCACCACTGGTAACTTTTTTTTAAAAATAAAATCATACGATCATCTAAATAGAACTATTGATAATAATAAAAATAATAAATAGGATAACTTATTTTATGAGATATTAGTAATAAAAAAAAATTTCCATTATTTTAATGGAAGAGGGGAAGAATGGGTACAGAGAAATCAGAAGAGGGATGGGGGAAGGGTGGGAGATATGAATTTGTAAGGGTTTAATAGGCTTCTAAAACGTAGAATTGGTTTGATTTGGTATTAAAAGTTATAGTAACCCAAAATACTCCTATTTTCTCTTTTCTCTCTCTTTAATTTTTGTCCTCCATTGTGATTGTATGACTCTTCGCTATTTGGCTGTGAATATGAAAGTGCTAATGCAATTTCTTCCCTTGCGGAGGCACCTACAGTAAGTTCACGCTCAGATGGAAAAACATTCCATGGGATACTCAGCTTGAGGAACAGGTAGAAGCTATACAAAGGTGAAATTATTATAAAGTTTTATTTACTTTTATAATGTAATATGTTTATGAGAATAATTATTTGTATCAGGTTGTATTTTTATTTTGGTACTGCTGTTGAGGATAGCATTATGGAATGCATATTATTTTTGTCGAGGATAGTTCATGTTGGATGGTATATCTTTATGCCCATATTTATGGAAAAGTCTCTTGATATTCTTTTAGAATTATTTAGCTGCAACACTTTCTACAATGATTTGTAAGTGACATTGTTTAGTTGAGATCATTAACTTATAAGTATGCCTGATTTTGTATAGCAAGAAGCCTCTATAACATGTTTGTTGTGGGTGTAATGCCACTAACTGTCCAAATATTGACACAACTCTCAGTTAATCCATTTGTTGCATTTTGCTGATAAAATGCCTTTGCATGATAGATATATGGACCATCAAAAAATTTAGTATGATTCTTTTGGATGTGTTTCTAGTGTTTGGCATGAGACTTTTGAAGGCAAACCAACTGGTAAAACTTTGACCTTTTTGCTATTTTTATTTCTTACTAATTTCTTCTCTTATCAAATTAAAAGATGATGAGAAAAAATGGAACTAGTTTATCCATTCTTTCTGAGGTTTACCCTGTTTGGCTTTCTATATTGGTATGCTTTTTTGTCATGATACAATTTTGTTCACTAAAACTCGTAATGTGGATTCTAAAGTAGTAATTATTAATATTTTGATTTTATCAATTTGAATCGAATTTCATTAAGTAGTTCTTATTGAAAATATATGCATTTCAACTTAAAAGATTGAACATAATATGGTGGCTGATTAAATGATCTTGGTTTTCTGCGATGAAGGTCAGGTTACAAAAAGGGGAAGGCTAATGAAAACAAAGAATATGGAACAATTGATTATGATGCACCGGCTAAGTCAGAGTAGAAAGCCATTGGATTTGAGACTAAGGTGAAAGTTTTGCACTGGAGGATTTAATTTTAATCTAGAATGATAATTTGGGATTGTCTGTTTAAACAGTGATTATAAGCTGGAGTTTTGTTTGGACTAGGTTGAAGTGAGTGTAGCTGCTGGAGTCTTTGCTTCGCTTTTTGGTCTTGGTGACTTTCTTCCCTGGCTCTCTAGGTTATGCTATTGATATATATTTGCATTTTATTACTTTGCTTGTTATTTTCACGTGTTTTGCTAAACTAATTGATTTATATTGCATTTTGATACGATCGCGCTCTTTTACTGTCCAAGGAATTTCACTTCCTCTGAAATCTGAATGACGTAGAAGCTGTGGAATTTACTCCATTGCAAGTGGATTTATTAGATCCTTAGCAATTTATGCCAGATTGGGCATTTGGGTTGTCTAGATTTTCGAGAAATCTTTGGGGTCCTCTAGAAAGCCCATTTTATGAGATTTTTGGGGAAACCCCTCAATAAAAAACTGATGCTTCTCATTTACCAAAAAAAAAAAAAAAAAAGATGCTCCCCCAATTTTCCCCCCAATTTTTTTTTTTTTTTTTTCCAAAGAGGCTGTTTCTAGGATTTGAACCCGGAAGCTGCGTTCCAGAGAGGAGCTATCGCTCTCATGTCTTTTCTTTTTTCCCATCTTTTCTCATTTATTTATTATTTCCTTTCCTGCTGTGACCCACTTTTTTGTTTTTTTTTTACTTTATTTATTTTCTTGTTGCTCCTGCCCATTGTGCACGCTTCTCTCACTTCAAGGTGCTCTCCTGTCCTACTCTTATCTCTGTTTTTGGCTTCAGTTTTTTTTGGTAAATAAATTTATTAATCACCAAAATAGGAGATTATATAGCCGAAGCTAGAGAAACCAAACAGGAAAAGTACCAGAAAAACCCAGGAAGGAAAGGGCACTTCTTCCTGGGAAGACCACAACGAGGGGAACAACCTGAGTTACAATCAAATTACAGTGAAAACGCAAAAACGGTACAAAAAGGAAACAACACATTAACCAAATAAGGACGATGAGTGACTCCAACTCAGTTGGAACCAAGGGTTCTCCGAAGACTTGGAGAGCGTCCTAATAGTAAAAGCTTTGTCGCAGACTGTTCTCAAGAGTTGGTTCTGCATAGCTCTCAAGTGAAACATCTTCCTTGAAAAGGGATATTGTTCTTCTCTTTCCAACCAATATTACAGAGGGCATCGAAGGAAACTTAAACAAGAATGTGCGAGAGCTGAGCTCCTGCTAAGTGTTCCTTAAGCCAATCCAAACTGGCAAGCGAAGGTCTGTAATTCCAAGCCACGTGGCATAACCCGGCCCAAGAAAAGGCAAGCTCTGCAGTGGCAGCACAGTTAAAAAACAAATGATCGAGGGAGGCGGGACATTGGTTGCATAATCCACACATGCCTCCCTGCAACTGGGATAAGAGCAGTTTATGTGATGACCCTTTCCCTAGCAGCCATCCATAACAAAAAGGAGTGGCGAGGAATCATGTGTTTGGCCCAGACCAGTCTGGCCCAGGGCATAACCAAGGTCATGTATCTGTGATACTTTCAAAAACTGAAGCCGTAGAGAAGGTGCCAGAAGCATGGCCACCCCACGTCAGAATATCTGAGGTGACAGCAGAGTGTTGAAAGGTGACCACACCGTACATTCGTTCCAGTCAGGTCTGAGGACCAAGTCCACTGTTCATACGAGAGAGCGTCAAATAATTTAGCATGCTTTGAATATCGGATCTATATATATATCTGTTGTTGCTAAAGGTCTCGTATAAAGGGCTCATGGGGAGCCATGCATCAAACTAGAACGAGACATCCAATCCGTTACCCACTTTCCAGCTGAGGAACGGCTGCACATGGTGTCTCAACTGGAGGATCTTTTTTCAAGCCCAAGAAGCAAAAGTGGGGGCCTTGATGTCCCAAAAGTTTCGATATTTCAAGAAGTTAAGAATATATCCAAATGGATCAAAGGAACTCTTTGTCCATGAAGAGGGACTAGTTTACGGAAGCCCAAGCCTCCTTCCTACTTATGGAGGCAGACATCCACCCAAGCCACCTTAGCACCCTCATCAATCATGGCTAGGACCATTCCAAAGGAAATTTCTCAGCTTTTGCTCAATTTTGCTAGGTTTTCGTGGTTTAAAGCACTAACTTTATGAGTTGGAGGTGTCCCGTGAAAGGGAGGAAATGATAGGTTCGAGATTGAGGTCTGGTTGTGATATAACTCACTAGTTGGGTGCAGGTCAAGGCCTTGAGCCTTTGGCTAATGATAGGAACTCCCATGCAATTCACAGGGAGAGTGTTTTGGGGAAAACCCAAGATAAGGAGAAGCCAAGGCTTATTATGGTCTTTAACACCAAAAAAAGATCTCCCTTCTAGATTCTTTTGCAAAAAGACCAGACCAGCTTGGAAAACGGGATATTGCTGGGAGGTGTCCTGTGAAAGGGAGGAAACGATAGGTCCAAGATTGAGGTCTGGTTGTGATAGAATTCAGTAGCTGGGTGTAGGCTGAGGCCTTGAGCCTTTGGGTAATGATAGGAACTCCCATGTAATACACAGGGAGAGTGTTTTCGGGAAAACCTAAGAAATGCAGAAGCCAAGGCTTATTATAGTCTTCAACACCAAAAAAAAAAAAAAAAAAAAAAACAATCTCCCTTCTAGATTCATTTGCAGAAAGACCAGACCAGCTTGGAAAACAGGATATTGCTTCATGAAGCTTCGAGGTAGATGAGACATTTGCTTCAGAGAAGATTAGGACGTCATCTGCAAAAAAGAGGTGAGTCAAGCCAACCGATTTGCACTGCCAGAAATTGTGGAAATGTAATACCCAGAAACATTGGAGGTTTGTTTTGCTAATACTATTAGGTATCCGATAGTTGATTAATTATTCTTTTCACTTTTTTATGTTATTTATTTTATTTGGCAAGGATAAGGGTTGTGTGTGAGTGTGTGTACATATGTCACTTTTATGTGAAATAGGAGTTTGTGGATAAGGTTGTTTACAAGAAGGGTAGGGGCTGTCCTCTTGATTGGACACATATTTGTTCATCAGTGCTGATGAAACACATGTGCTGCTTAATTTTGATGGGACGCATATGTGTCCATCTCTCTTTCTCTTTCTTTTATGTTCCCTTTGTAAAAGGGACACATCAATCCTTTAGAACAGCAACAATCCAAAGGCTTAGGGGGGAAACCTGAGAGAGAGCCTAGTGGGGCTGGAAAAAGGAAGGGAGAAACATTGTGTTCTCAAGCTTGAGGTAGTGTTAATTTCCCCTTTTGTTTTCCATTTTATCATTTATTTGTATTGCTGCCTGTGTGTGATATTTCACACACTTTTGAAATGAAAAGGAGGTGTTTGTTGAAGCATCTCCAAAGAGGAGGGTTGCTGGGAAATTCTTATCATTTGTGAAAGTGATGTTTTCATGCTTTAATTACTGCTTAAAGTTTTTTAGATCCAGGGAATAGGAAGTTAAAAATTGCTGCGAGCTTTTAAAGCAATCACTTTGAGGTCTGAGCTTGGGATTGGTAAATTTGCCCAGCAGCTGTGCAGGCAAAACAGCCACAACATAGTGAAATATAAGTGCAGGGGCTTGTGGATCTTGATTGTCAGGTAATGAATCAAAGTTTTGGGTGGGCCATTTATTGCAGCATTTCCCTTGACTCATTCTTTCTTTCTTTCTTCTGTTTATTTATTTACTTGCATTGATGCTGTTTCCACGAGCAAACCTTCTCTAGGGGCAAAGGAGAAACCTGGTGAATTCTTTTAGTTAAATTATATTAAGATTAAGATGAATTGGATGTTCATGTTTGCAGTTGAAACCATTTATTGACTTCACACTAAATAATCTTAGGGGATGGGAATACTTTACCAAAAAAAACAAAAAAGCCTCAGGGGATGGGAATACCCATTGGGGAACTTCATTTTATACTGAGAGGGTTCATCCTTCAACTGTACGTGTCTGAATAACTCACCTGTCCTAATGAAGTATATATTTCTGACATTTCTTGTGAAACTTCAGTGCTTGTCTATGACAATTGATGTGTGGTTGAGCAATGAGAAGTTAGTGATGAGCTACATTGGTCTTAGTCAAAGAAGCGCGACAAGGAGTGTTCAAAACTTAGCATTATGTTTATCTATTCATCCACCTTTCTTTTCTTGGTCAAATCTATTCTTGATTACCCATTCAAATGGTCTTATTAAATTTTTGCAATGTTGAATACGTACTATTATTATTCTTAATTTTTTTTTATCGTAGGGATATGGTGAACTTCTTCATGAGTTTGTGACTGCAATCAAGCAAAGCTATGGAGAGGAAGTCCTTATTCAGATCAGTCAATAATGATAGCTACTCGCATCCAGAATTTATTTACTACTTAATCTTGAGGCAAGATGTTGGCTTGGCCGCAAATTATCAGTTTCTGTATTTTTAATGTTCATAAATGACTTAAATACATTTTTCAGTTTGTAGATTTCGCAAAACCACAACGCTTTTGATTTAGTTGAGAGATATGGCACAACTCATCTCATTTTTAATGATGATATGCAGGTAATTGGTATGCAATTAATAGTTGGATATTTTCTGTGGGAGAGAAAAATATCTAATATTCTGGTTCATTCGCTTTGCTATGGGGAACTGCTTCTGTAGTCCTTGCAGGATTGTTGTAGCACTCAAGTTCGTTGGGAATCGAGCATAAACTTTTGTTCCACTTGGTGCTGGAGAGGTCCACCTCTGTTTAAGCTAAATTTATTGTGCAGATGTGCATTTTCGGTTCAATTGAGTTTGCTTTTGCCTCTTGGTTATTGTAGGCTGGTATTGGAGTAGCAGAGCTCATTGCTTTTCAGATGTAAAAACAGGTCTGAACTTAAGATCAATGCGACAACATATGAATGAACCGAAATCAAATTCCTAAAATATTTTTTGTCAACATATGAATGAAGGTTAATCATGTACTTTCATTGAAATATTTAGATATTAATTACTTGTCTTTTATTCGTGTGTTGTCATCTGATCTTCTGTTTTTTTGTTTTTTGTTTTCCCTCTGCAGGTAAATGCTCCGGTAGAAGAGGCGCAAAAGGATTTGGCTGGTAGACTCAAATGCACTTACTTCTACCATTCTATAAAATGAAGGCTAGTGCTCTTTTTACCCATAATTATTTTCCTTGATTCTAAGCATGCTTACGTGTATTCTTTCAGGGATTAATTGTTAAAAATAAAGGTTTTGCAATTTTACATTATTTCACCTCCCCATATGACTTCCAGCTTCAGGATTACAGCTACAGATTGGATAGCACTATTTGATCTTGTGATGGCCTTTATGGGGAATCAGGATGGAGGGAGCAGTTCTGAATTGTCACAACCATCTGAATCTTTACTGCATTCTTCTCTAGCTGAGGAAAGAGAAGATGCTGAGGCTGATGGACCACATGGCCTGCAGAAGAAGAGAGTGGGGTTGTTAACAGTGAGAAGGAACATGAGAGGTCACCCTCTGCTGCAGAAAACAGGCAGCCTGCAGGAAAAGAGAATGAGGTCTCCAAAATAGAAAATGAACATACATGAGCACACCCAGAAGTTGCCGAAGAAACAAATGCTGGGAGTGTAGATATAAGCAGATCAGAAGATAAAAACAAAATAAAGGAGAGATGCTGAGCATTGATTTGTATGAGCATGAGAGAACATATAAATTGACTGCTGCCACCTGGGCTCTAGTCCTCTTATGGGTTTTTCCCTTTCGCACACCTAACTCATTTGTACCTTCCGCTTGAGTAGTTGTTGGCTGAAACTATCTTGATACTGAACTCTCAGATTTTGGCTGCCACTGTATCCATCTTCTTCTTTCGCTGCTGCTGCTCCACTCTGTGACTGAGATTTACAATTCCTCGAACTCCTCCTTGATGGGCCCAAATCCCCATTAGCTGCCCCCGAGTGCCGGTTTGCCGACGATGGTTGTTGCTGAGTTCTGAGCGAGGTTATTAGAACTGCTGTGGGTGTGTTGTTGTTTAAGCCATAATGGCCAGCCTGATTAGGTACAGCAATTGGGGTCTGTAGGCTTTGCTCAGATGGCCTTCTGGATTCCACTGCAGTAAACAGGCAGCCTGCAGGAAAAGAGAATGAGGTCTCCAAAATAGAAAATGAAGATGCATGGGCACACCCAGACATACCTGAAGAAGCAAATGCTGGGAGTGTAGATATAAGTAGATCAGAGTCTGATTCACAATTGGGGCCTGTTGAGCAACACGAATCTGCCGTTGAGAATATTAGAAAAATAGATTCCTTCTAGAGCCCCCATTAGCATGAAAGCTTAAAAACCTTGGATAATGTACAGATTATGGAAGAAAGGGCAGAATCTGTTAATATTGTTCAAGCTGAGGGCTTTTTGCTAGAATGGTATTGATTTGCATGAGAGAACAGATGTACAGAAGATGGGAGTGGAGGAGACGGAGAAGGAAGTTTCTCAAAGTGAAGCTGAACCATTATTTATAGGCCAAGCTGTTGGGGAGTCTGAATTGTCTGCTTTAGATTCTGTGAGTGTATGGCCAACAGAGCTACTGAATTTACATAGAGTCAGTTGGCTACCGCATTTCAGCCTGCAGTTATTGAGTTGGGTTCTGATGAAAATGATACAATTGTTGAAGATGTGATGATTCAGCAAGCCAATGATGAGTCAAACAACACAGAAAACTATTTGAGCTCATTAACAAGTGGACTGGAGACGGTAAAGATGGAAACTGCATTGCAGGGGGCTGCTGGACCAGCTCTGATCTGAATACCTCAGGTATTAGTCCAAGTATGAGCATATGCGGCAGAGGCCTAGAGAGTGCTCTAGGATTTAAGTGACTAATTTTGGTTAGTCTAGGAAGTCTAAGGATAAACCAAGGAAGGCTTATATGCTAGTGATAAGAAGTGAATTGGGTGTTAGGGATGAGCATATGCGGCAGAGTTCTAGGAGTGCTGTAGGATTTAAGTGACTAATTTTGTAGAGTTTAGGTGATGTGGGGATAGACCAGGGAAGGCTTACATCCCTCGGGTATTAATCCAAGGTATTATCATATGTGGCAGAGGCCTTGGATTGCTCTAGGATTTAAGGGACAAATTTGAGAGAGTGTAGATGTCTGATGATGGACTTCGGAAGGCTTATAGGCTAGTGATATGATATGACATGGGTATTAGGGATGTAGAGGAGGACGGCCTAGTTATGAATGACGTGGCATAATTGACATGAATGATTCAATGTCACTGTTTGGATTTTAGAAGCTTATAGGTAATCCAAAAATTTCGAGTTATGTTTTGTTGTACATATGACTAGAGTCGAGAAGTTTGTTCTTTTCATTTTATTTTGTAGACTTGTTGATTTATCATGGAAAGTTTGCATTATATAGTTGGTGATAAAATTTCTAGTGTTCGAAAAAAAACAAGTGCTCGATTCATGTTTGTGACTCGGGGCTGTTAATTTGTTTGCAAGGTGATGAGGTCATTTGAGTCTCATAGACTTGTAACTTTTCAATTGTCTTTATATTGCTTAGATGCCCTCTTTTCTATGAATCTAATAAGTGGTATGTTTTATTATATGATGATATTTTGTTTATTGTATTTATTTATTTCTTGAAATGCTTGATGTTTTCCTAGTCTAAAGCTGATGAAATTGGAAAGCTGATGAAATTGAAAATCTAATGAATGAAAATGAGCAGCTGAAATCTGTAATTTCAGATTCAAAAGTACGTTCTAGGGTTATATGTATATAGCCTTGTGGTTACTAGGTAGGGTGTATAATTTCCTATCGTATATGTATATATTCTTTCTATGTACTACATTTATAAAGCTTTTGTTTCAGATATGTGCTTATGATGTGGATGGACCTATTTCCTCTGTCAACCTCTTTCACTCTCCCTATTTACTATTTTTTAATTCATACAGCAAGGAAAATCCAATGAACCAGAAATGGAATCTCTGCTAGAGGAGTACAATCAAAGAGTAGCAGCTCTAGAAAGGAAAGTATTTGTTATTTTCTTTGTTTATTGATTTCTCTAGTTCTTGTTATTTTTAAGGTCATTGGGAAGTAAAAGCATTTAAGGTTAGCTTTACAACGAAATGCTTTTACAATTATATCTGTGCATGCCTTTATGATTATTTAAAAGAAAAATGGTAATGTGCCTTCTACTGGCAATTTTATTTCTGAATATTTTTGCATATGTTAGCAGCAATAATTTAGGAGGACCAATTTCCTATTCTTGACTGATAAAATTAGTAGCCTTTTTCTCCTATGAAAGCTTTTAATTTGGTAGATCACTGCTTCACTGTATAGAGCTACAAAGATCAATCACAGGATTTGATCTTTTAATGGCTTGCCCACAGGCGTTGCTTCTGTGAAAGATTTGGCTATATCAATTACAAAATGATATTTAAAATGCTTATTAATAAAATTTGTAAGCTGGGAAGAGTGAGGTTAGTTGTTGTTGAAGGTGTCATAAGAGGAAGTTCGTGCGGGTGCCCGACAATAGATGCAAGTAGTTGAATGCAGAAATGGTTCCTCCTTGATTGCAACAAATTACTAAAAACTTCACGAATGTTACATAATTTGAAGTTCCACTCTGGAGGTTGTATTGATTTGTCCTTTTCCCATCAGCTTTCAAACTACCAAGCCTGCATGTTGGTCGGCTGCAGTATCACTAAATGTTATAAAATTCTTTTTATCCATAAGGAAGAGTGAATTGGTGGCAAGTAAAGGTGTCTCAACATGAAGGTAAAACAGAATCCTCTGGGTAGCATAATGAAATATGGCGCAGGAATCAAAAAGGAACAATACAACAATAAAAAAGGCTGAAATAAACGAATACAGCAAATTTATGATATGCGTTGGTACATGAATAATACGATTATCAATGAAGAAAATGGGACCACAAAAAGGCAATAGAGATTGCTGATATGTATACGTATACATATACATAAACATACATGCATATACATAAACATAAATACATATATATATATATGTATATATATATGTATCTATTCTTAAATAAGTTTGAAGTTTTGTATAGATGAGCTTTACTTGTTTGTGTTCTATTCATGTTTTATAAGTCCGACTCAAAAAACGATGCACTTGTTTTGTTAGGTTTCCCAAAAGTTAGATATTTCTCTCAATGAAAAGTACAGCGGGGGTATCATACGGGTGTAGTTCGAGTATTTACTAACTATGCGTGGGTGTTGTGTGCCAAATGAAGATTTGCATGGTATGGCTGAAACTGTAGCCCCTGATTGGTGCCTACAACTTCATCTTTTCATGTCTGACATAAATCTTCAACACTTTGAAGTGGCACTTATGAATCTACCCACTCACTTAGTTCACGGAATGGGAATGAAGTAGGTATTTCACAGTAACATAGTAAATCTTTATGAAGCATAAGTGAAATAACTACTGTAATGGGACACGAGCTAAATATATATTTATATATGTGTGTGTGTGTGTGTGTGTGTTCTTAAATAAGTTTGAAGTTTATACAGATGAGCTTTACTTGCTTGTGTTCTATTTGTGTTTTATAAGTCCGACTCAAAAAAAGTTGCACTTTTTTTGTTCGGTTTCCCAAAAGTTAGGTTTTTCCCTCAATGAAAGGTACAGCGGGGGTATCATATGGGTGTAGTTCGAGTATTTACTAACTATGCTTGGGTGTCACGTGCCAAATGGTGGTTTGCGTGGTATGGCTGAAACTGTAGTCCCTGATTGATGCCTACAACTTCATCTTTTCATTTCCGACATAAATCTTCAACACTTTGAAGTGGTACTTATGAATCTAACCACTCACTTAGTTTACGAAATGGGAATGGAATAGGTATTTCATAGTAATATAGTAAATCTTTATAGACAAAGAATAGCCATTACCAACCTTTTCCATTCATGGGACTTTAAAAGAGTTATTTCTTGCATAAACTACTTTCATTCTTCTCTTTTCTGTGAATCTAAGAAGTGGTATGTTTTATTATATGATCATATTTTGTTTATTGTATTTGTTTATTTCTTGAAAAGCTTGATGTTTTTCCAGGCTAAAGCTTATGAAATTGCAAAGCTAATGAATGAAAATGAGCAGCTGAAATCTGTAATTGCAGATTCGGAAGTACATTCTAGTGTTATATGTTTATGACCTTGTGGTTATGAGGTTCGGTTTATTATTTTCTGTCATATATATATATATATATATATATATATATATATATATATATATATTCTTTCTACATTTTACATTTTATAAAGCTTTGGTTTCAAATATGTGCTTATGATGTGGATGGACCTAATCAAAATTGTCCTCTTTCAACGTCTTTCACGCTCCCTATTTGCTATTTCTTAGTTCTGACTGTAAGGAAAATCCAATGAAGCAGAAATGGAATCTCTGCTATAGGAGTAAAATCAAAGTGTAGCAGCTCTAGAAAGGAAAGTATTTGTTCTTTTCTTTATTTGTTGATTTCTCTGGTCCTTGTTAATGTTGAGGCCATTGGGAAGTAAAAACATTGAAGGCTAGCTTTACAATGAACTGCTTTTACAATTGTATCTGTGGCATGCCTTTATGATTATTTTTTTAACAAAATGGTAATGTGCGTGCTACTGGTAATTTTATTTCCTTATATTTTTGCATATGTTTGCAACAATAATTTAGATTGATCCATTCTTATCCTTTACTGAAAAATTAGTTCCTTCTTTCTCCTATGAAAGCTTTTAAGTTTTTAGATCACTACTCCACTATATAGAGCTGCACGGACCAAGATTTATTTTGATCTTTTAATGGCTTAGCCAGAGGCAATGCTTCTGTGAAAGATTTGGCTATATCAATTACAAGATCATATTTAAAATGTTTATTATTGAAATTTGTAAGTTGGGAAGGGTGAGGTTAGTTGTAGTTAAAGGTGTCATAAGAGGAAGTTCGTGTGGGTATCGAGCATATAGATGCAAGAAGTTGAGTGCAGAAATGGTTTCTCCTCGGTTGCAAAAAATTACTAAGAACTTCACAAATGTTACATAACTTGAAGTTCTACTCTGGAGGTTGTATTGATTTGTCCTTTTCCCATCAGCTTCCAAACTGTCTAGCCTGCATGTTGGTAGGCTGCAATATCACTTGATGTTATGAAATTCCTTTTATTGAAATCCATGAGGAAAAGTGAATTGGTTGCAATTAAAGGTGTCTCAAAATTAAGGCAAAACAGAATCGGCAGGGTAGCATAATGAAATATGGTGCAGGAATCAAACAGGACCACTACAGTAATAAAAAAGGCTGAAATAAACTGATACGACAAGTGTATGGTGTGTTGGTACATGAATCATACAATCATCAGTGGGACATGAGGTGAGTAGACAAAGAATAGTTATTACTGAAGGCCAAGAGTATAATAGCTATTACCTACCTATTTCACTCATAGGACTTGAAAAGAGTTATTACTCACATAAACTACTCTCATTGTTCCTGTTTTATTTCTGTAAAATACCTATGTCATTCCATATGCGAACTAAACAAAAGGTAATAGTTCTTGTTTGATCACTTTCTTGCATGCAATGGTTTCAAGTATATGCCCTTGTAAAGAAAAGAGATATATTGCCTAAAGAGCAGAACCAAAAGACTGATGCTGCGACTCTTTTATTGAAAAAAAATGAAATAATCAACCAATTAGTGGCTGAAGGCTGAGTTCCAGCCATCATTGTATATTATTTGTTGTTCTATATTTTCTCTTCTAGCATGGGCTGTTTTATATGCCAGATACTTTCTGTTATGCTGGTGGGCTGACCTGCATACTTCGACAAGCTTAGGTACGTAATATCTTATCTAACACCTTAAAATGGCATTAGCTCTTTGGTGTTATGAATATAAAGCATCAAAATGTAAAATTCACTAGTAGAATCAACTCTCATTATTCAGGAAAATTAAACATATTGAGGACAACTCATTAATACTATTGATTTTTAATACAAATATATGAAGAATTTTGAGGAATAAATTCTTATTTTTGTGCTATACTTGCTTTTCCTTTGAGAGCTTCCAAAAAAGCAAGCTGCTCAAGAATCGGAGATTAGGAAATTATGAGCTGTAGTATGCAAGTGGATCATCTGATTCTCTTCAAAAGTTAATCCTTTATGTTTGATCACTTGTTTAGTTTAACAAAGCTCAGTTTCCTTTCCTTTTTTCCTTTTTTTTCCCTGTGAAAGCTAGTCTAGAGATTTTGAAGAGGAGAAGAAACAGTTGATTAAATAACTTAAGGTACAAAACTGAGAAAATTGAGACATTTACCATCTGATTCTCCAGTTCTGTGGTTATTTGTTTAGAGTTGATATTAAATTTTGAGACATTTACCAAAAAGATTCTAATAGAGACTTGTCTCTTTGTATATTTAGATAATATCATGTAAATTTTGTTATAGAGTTTCAAGGAACTTTTGCTATTTTTTATTTCAGAAGTTGTGCATCTTAGTAAAATGGGAAAAGTGTTCATAGCTTGTCACACTAGGATATTTCCTAGTGTAGCATCCCAAAACAAGGTCGTGTTGTTTTAAAAATGTAAAATTTGTTTTTACAAAATGATGTTCGTTAAATGTGAGATTTTTAAGTAAAACAATGTTGTTTTGGGTTGTTACCCTAGGAAATGTTCAAGTTTGGCACGCTATATTTGCGAAGCCCTGGTAAAAAGAAATCTAGCTACGAAAGATGTGAGTTTATTGTGGGAACACTAATGACGCTATGCCAGTATTACTTTCATATTTATGGTGCCAAATTCTGGTTGAAAGAAAGTAACTAGTTTCATGAGGTTTCTGTTATAAATTATTTTCCCGGGCCTGCTGGAAGCTTTAAAGAAATATCTAGCTACTAAAGACGTGAATTTGTTCCCACTGTAGATAGTAATGATGCAGTGATGCATGTCTAATTTCGTGTAACACCATCTTGTGGCCTTGTTGGATTTAGCGGGCTCTATTTTTCTTACCTTCAAAGAATATTTTATACTTTTTGTTGTATCTGTTAGGCAAAGTTGTTTTTCCATATCTATTTACATGAGGTGATTTGGACTTTCGTCCTGATGATGGGTACAAAGAAAAAAAAGTTGAGAGTATAAAGGACATGGTGGCTACTTAGAAGTTGCTGCAGGAAACAATAGAAAGGCATCGAGCTGAGCTTTCAGCTCAAAAAGAATACTTTACAATTGCTTTGGCAGTAGCCATGGGGGCTGAAGCAGTGGTGGCGGCAGCAATGGTGGCTGCAACTTAGGGTTTGGGATGGAAATGTTGGAGGGGGGAATCGCGGGGTGAGGCCGGGGGGGGTGGGGTGGGGGGGGGGGTTTGCTGCCTAGATTAAAAAAAAAAAACACTTAGCAAAACAACATCGTTTTGCTAGGTTAAAAAAAAAAAATTCAACTGAACCAAGACGCCCGCCTTGGCCAAAAGGTAGCCAAGGCGTCGCCTAGGTGCCCAAGGCGACTGCTTTGTGGCCTTCCGACTAAGGCGTTCAGCGCCTTGGCCCTCCGGCAGCGGCTCGACGTCACCTAGGCGGCGCCTTGATAACACTACGTACTTTACTAAACCCAGCCGCATGATGAAATAGTTCATCAGCTTTACATGTCTAAGGACATTGGCCCCGGTCTACGGCTCATGGTCTATGACATACCTTGTGAGAACTACGTAGGCTTGATTCCTTATGAGATACATAGGTAGCCTATGGGCGCAACCACTCCCCGTCTTAACATTAATGTCCCAACTGGCCCCCGTTGTGCATGTGCCCCTTAAAGTAGTCGCCTATGGTCCCCTGAACCTAAGGCATCCGTTCATGTCCCTTTGGCCTATGACATCTTGTCCAAGGACATTGCCTATGTCTAAGGAAGCCTACGGTCCGTTGACCTAAGACCCCCCTCATTCTATTTTCCATTTGCCTACTGTCCCTTGATCCATGACACCCATTATTTGATGCTTCAAGGGGTATCAAATACGACCCCACTGTTCCTAAGCATGAGCTTAAATTGCACAACACTCCCGGGCATGGGTGTAAATTGCGCAATGCTGCTCAACATGAGCTTAAACTACTTTTTGTTCTAAAATGTGCCTAAGCTACTTTGTTAGAACTACGTTGGCTTAATTCCCCATGATGGGATACGTAGTTTTTTTTTTCACCGAACCTGGTCATACAAGAAAAATAAATAAAAGGAGACGAGGTGGCAAAGCTTTGAACAAAATTCTCATTGATAAATATTGTGAGTCATTAAAAAATTGGGCGAGCATTCACATATTGGAGCCTTAACCACAAGAAGAAGAAGCGGGGAAAATTGCCTAAGGTCTCCAGCTGCTTTTGAGAAAAGCCCTTGGATTTGAGAATACGTAGTCTCAAGTGAGGCAGCCTTGTTCTCCACTGCTGTGTGCTCCACATGCGAAGCCTCGATCGTGGCGCTTTTTCTCGTTTGCCTTTTGGGAGATCGCATCAATTTTAGTGTTGAGCTCAGTCACCTGACCTTCATGGACCCGTATGTCCTCAATCATTGCCATCTGCTTTGCCAAAGCTTCCTTGCGTTGTTAAAAGCACCCCAAGCCAGCATTTTTTGACTCCATTGTGCGTGCAATGGAGGCGCGTTGAGAGGACAAGCCTTCTAGTGTCCGCTAACTAGGCTGCAGGGAGTTTTCCTGATCATTCATCTCAGCTTGGGTGCTCTCCATGTCCTAATTGGCAAGCTGGCAGATGGCGTGTCAATAAGCGCAACAGAGCATAAGACTATATGCTTCCCAATATTTGCGTCCTCCATAGCTCAAGGCTGTAAATTAGGATTCCTAAGTAAGACTCCAGTTCAGGCATATCCTCAGTGATGTCTTTGTCAAAAACTCTCCATGAGATTGACAAGGGAACAAAGAGCATCACGACGAAATGTCGCATAGCACTTGCCCTAAGCAGCGTGGGATGCGTCACATACTTGGGAAAATCGTACTGCTCAACCAACATTCTAGTCATCTCCTCCAATTAAGGGTTCTTGTGGTTAACAACACTCAGCTTTGTCAGTCACTTCTTCGGCTTTGCTTTCCTTAGGCTTGACTTTAGTTACATCATGGGAAAGGGAAGGCTGTGAACTATTCAAAGCAGCGGGTTCCCGAGATGGAGGCTCACCTCAACTGAATATGCCACCTCGGGAGGAATGCCTTCCTTGGTAAGCCTTGAATTGGAGCCAACATCAAGAACTTGTCTGACGGCTTCATCAGTGATAGGTGCCTTGTCACAAGCAGCATAATCGGTGGAGGCACTTGTGTGACATAATATAACTGTCAGCATCAATGAATTCAAGAGATTGAATTTACTTCAGATTGTAACAGCTTTCACCGTCATTCCCTTCCATGGGGGGTGGAGGAGCGGGAGAAGTTGCGGCCTTCGAGGCCCCTTCTTCCTTCCCTTCTTCAGCAAGGCCCTTTACTCTTGCTTCTCTTCCCCGTGCACAGGACCAGCAGCTGGAGCTGCCACTGGCACCTCAACGGGCACGAGGGGAGTCTCCTCTTGATCGGTGCATAGGGTGTTGAAACAGCTCAACTTTTGTGATAGTGGGTCCGCTTCCCTAGTTGATAAACATACAACATATGTTAGCCTGTCATCAACAAGGAGCAATTCGGCAATGAAGAAGTCTTTATGTCAACAACCATCCTCACAGCATAATCCTTAGCACTTTCATCTCGGGTAATAGACATTGCCTTGACAATCAATTCAGCCTTTCGTGCGGGGTCTATTAGGTAGATGTCAAAAGAAGCCTCCAACAATGTAGAAGTCTTTATGTCAACAGCCACCCTCACAGCATAATCCTCAACGCTCTCAATTCTGTCCATAATGGTGTCAAAAGGACTCCACGTATTGAGAGGGGTCGATCTTAGGTGAACTAATCTTCTCCTTGCCCTTCCTTGAGATCAGGCACACGGGTTGATCAATCATCATCGGCACTGTGCAACTCACACTTGTTTTGGGAAGGGATCCCTGCACAGTACGAGGAAAAGACGGATTCTATTCATAGTAAGCATGAAGTTATATTGGACCATGCGTTATAAACTCAAAAGGGAATACCTATGCTATGTCGGAAGCACTTGTGTAGGATTCGCACTTAACAAGGTCCAACTTGGCCAAGGCATCAACAATCTTTAGGCCAAATGGCCCTGCCTATTCTACCCTCGCTCTGCACGGCTATGGCCTTCAATTGCGTCATACCGTGCTAGGTCACCAAGTCTCCCTACATGGAGGCTCCCTAACATGAATGCACTAGTTGTTTTAGCTCTTGCACAGATAACACGGGGTCCACCTCGACTCCCCAGGTTTAACTTTTGATTGAACCACAATATTGAGAAAAAAATGATATTTAATTGGATAATTAAAGTCAATATTTTTAATTAAATTGATATTATTTATTGTTTTTAGCAATTACAGGATAAATATGGCCATAGTTGTTAAGGCGTCCATCCGGGCGGGGTGGGGGAGCATGGCAGGCAGCGCCTTTCTCCCCGGCCGCCAAGGCATGCGCCTTGGCCGGAAAGCCATCGCCTAGGTGACGCTTTGGGCGCTTTGTAGCGCCAGAGGCCCCAGGCATCGCCTGAGGTTTTTTTTTTTTTTTGGAAAAAGAAAGCCTAGCAAAATGACATCGTTTTGCATTGTAAATATATATATATATATATATATATATGAAGAAGTCATCGTCGTCACAAAAGACGACTATCGTCTTCTACTTCTTCGACGACAAACATCAAAAGATTCCCCAACTCCGGCGACTACGATGACTCCATTTGAACTCCTTTTTGGAAGCCACTCTCTACCCGCTCAACTACAGCGGCAACTCCCGTAGTTGTCGAGGCGTCTTCAATCCCGGGGAGTTTGATCTCGACCGAGTGAGCTCCATTTTTGGACGGCCACTCTCCATCCAATCTCCTTTCAGTATTGTTACTTTATTTTTCAAAACCCTAATATATTCAGGTGATCAATTTTATAAAATGAAATGTAGAAAAGGAACCCAACCTGAAAATGCATCACTAAGGTGTTTAAATGCATTTTGGTACACACGTACAGGTATGATATGGGGGTAAAATTATGGATTTCATTAAGGGCGCCTTGGACCGCCTTGAGGACGCCTAGGCGAGCGCCTTGCCGCCTAGGCGTCTAGGCGGTTTGCAGTCGACGAGACCACCTTGGCGCCGTGACAACTATGAATATAGCACACTGATATATTTTCGGCAATTTCACGGAATCGTAGGATTAGGTAGCAGATCAATGGAAGAAAAGGAAAGAAATAGAAAATGTAAGCAATTACATGGAAAATAAGGAAACAAGGAAAGAAAGAAAAAAGGAAAGAATGAGAGAAGGAAAGAAGGAAAAAAGAAAAAGGAAAGATTTTAACAAATACTATTATTTTTATTTTTCTTTCCTACGAGCCCATACCTTTGTCTCACCTTTAAAAGGAGGGTCTCTCCTTCTCTCGAGGGGCACATAGAGCATCTACTCGCCTACCTGTTGCGGAAATACCCACACGAATAGATAATTGAAGCGATAACAGAAATAAGTTGAAATGAAATGCAAGAAAAATAAATAAAGAGAGAGACACCGGACTTACGTGGTTCACCCAAAAATAGGCTACGTCCACGGAGCTGCTGCAGATCTTCACTATATGGAGAATAATACAAGGGAGAAAGAATTTTACAAGTGAGATAATTCTCGGTGTGTTTTGGAATGAAAGAGAGGGTCTCCTTTTATAAGGTTCAAGGAGCCATTCCTTTGTTTACATTTTCGATGTGGGATTGTGAACCTTTTAAAGGTTCCAAGAGTCATTCCACTCTTTAACCTTTCCGATGTGGGATTGGGATCTCAACATTCTCCCACTTGAAGATTAATTTTAATTATATCTTCACACTTGGTCAATGCAGCAGCTCGTCACCTTCTTTCATGCTTGAAGGCCAACTGAAGCAGTACACAGCTTCAGTTTATCAATAGTCACCACCTTTGTCAACATGTCGGCTGGATTCTTGCTCCCAAGAATCTTCTGCAGAGAATAACACTCCATCTTCTAATGCTGACCTTGATAAAATGGTAACGCACCTGTATATGCTTTGTCCTGGCATGAAATACTGGATTTTTAGCTAAGTGAATAGCACTTTGGCTATCACAATATAAAACACACTTCTTCTTGCGAGTGACCAAGTTCTTCCAAAAATGACTTTAACCAAATCTTCTTGCTTGCGCTTGCCACATCTGCTCACTACCACATACTCTGCTGCATGATGTGTATAGAGAGTGCAGTTACTATCTTTTGCAAGCTTTGATATCATCCACATGACTGCCTTTCGTCCCACCTCTTGTGTAAAGGTACCCAGTGGTACTCTTTCTTCCATCAAGATCTCCTGCCATATGCATCAGCATCCACATAGCCCTGCAATTTCAAGCCAGACTTCTTGAAACTCAAAAGCTAAACTTGCAGTACCTCTCTAAGTATCTGAGAATCCACTTCACTG
>JAXCHL010000044.1:0-210000 GCA_034195605.1 Santalum album
TAGCTGCTAGGGTCCCACCCGATGCACAAGGATCCAACATTAGCAGGGTATTTGGGGGTGAATTTTTAAATTAAATTAAATTGGTACCAAAAGAACTGTAGCAGTTAACTGCAGTCCAGTATCACAAGCACAGTACACAGAACAACGAATTGAACAACTTTCATAAAAACAGGACCATAAATCTATGGGTCTTACCCCTAGTGGTGTCTCCCATCCTTCCCACTCCCTATATTCCTGGGAAAATGAAATATGAAAAAACAAAAAGCATCATATCACACCTGTACTTGGTAGAGCGAGGATCCTCATCAAGATGATGCTGTAAGTAGGAAAGATCTTGCACATCCGTGTAGAAATCAAGGTTAAAAGCTGCGGGGAAACCCAAAACAATAATTAGGAAGGATCAGTCTGTATTGCAATAATTGTGATAAGATTGTCTCTTGCAATTGATATGTTTGGATGAGAAATGTTGATGTCACCTAGCTTTCCATAGCTCTCAATTAAGTCAATCTTAGACAAGACATTGATGTGAGGAAGTTCCAAATGGAGCATGGTGGATAAGGAAAGAAGCAATGCGCTCACGTACTTCCCAGGATCACTGCACAGATGGGCATCAACTAAGTGCACTGCAGTCAACTGCATATAATAAAAGAAAAACAGTTGATATTGCAAATCTAGCAACAACATAGACAAGTGTAATCACATTAAGCATCACTGTAGCAGACAAGAACATACCCTGAGGTTTAATGTCATTATCAGTTTCATAATAACTCTCTTAGCATTTGAATGAAGGAAAAATAATTCCACTTGGCCCGGAAAATCAAAAAGAAGATAATGATCTGCCAGTCAAACACTACTGTCAGCTACATATATTTCTAAATTTTATCTTGAACATCAAAAATAGTGATCAAGAAAGAAAAATGATGACAAAGATAAGACAATGATCAAGGGTATATAAAGTATATATTACAAGATGCAGTTGATATTGAGAAGACAGAAGAAGAAACAAAGAAAAGAAATGCAAAAGATGCTTGTAACCCACTCGCGTACAGCAACAGCCAAAAGCAGTCAAAAATTGATGATGTTAAAGTATAGCAGCACAAAAAGGTGGGCATGCAGCTTGTCAAGCGCTATATCTGAATGTATCTCATCTATAGGCTAGTAATCCAAGTGCCTGAATAAAAACTAAACCAATCAAGGACCAAAATGAAAATAGTGCCAGGCCTCTGTTTTACAACATATTTCATAAAATTTAAATCAAAATTTTCCAGGCTCTAACAAATCGGGACCATGCAGGTCAACTGAAATTAAGAGGCACAAAATCAACACTACCTTTACGAAACAATCTCATAATAATTTCCACCTACATTTTCTCCACTCAAGCTTGTGGAGCAGGCAGTTCTAAATAAATTCATTCAATGTTAAATCTATAACACAATCAATAAAACAGATGGTCATAGGACCAGAACAAACAGATCGACTTCAGCCTCAAGGTAGGTCATCTCAATGTCATTACAACCATTTCAAGTTGAATTACACAATTTGATTTGATTCAGGTGATTAGCAATTCAGATAGGTGAGCCACTTTTGTTCGTAATCAACGATCAAATTGCGTGAATCAGAACCTGGGTTCTTCTTCTTTGGCATTGTACATACGATTATTGAGCATATACGTATTGAGCATCCATCAAGATCACAAAACCAAGGGAGAGGTGAAGCCTAGCACACCAACCTTTAATAAGGGGTTCCAACTTGGACTGCAACCAATCAATGTTCTTCTCTAAATAATCCATGCAATACACAAGACCTGCAGGATTTGTGGAAGACTTCTCAGGATCCATGGAGCAATCAAACAAAACAAATGAAAATTACTTATCTTAGAATGCACAGCCAAATTTTGATCAAAGCTTCAAAATTTCCTTGAGAGGTTGTGCTTGTACGAAACCAAGAACAAAACCTAGAAACGCCTGTCCTTCATGCTTCTAGCATCTAAAGGCAGCATTTGCATGGCTAGCAAGATACAACGGGGAAAAAAAGACAAGGGATTCGTGATATTGTTTTTCCTTTCCTTATACTCAAGGGAAGAGCATTTTTTTTATTGGAAAATAAAGCCATAATCAATCTAGCAACAGCAAGGAATTGAACCCTTGAACTTGCCCAAGCTATGGATTTAATTCAAATGCTATGCTACAAGGCTAGAACTAGAGGCAATCACAGGTATGCATTACTTTCCCAACCCATCTGATGGGCATATCTCCATCCCGTTATGTATTTTTGTTATCAATATCATCCCACTGTGTTTCAATTGATTAGAAGACAGTTTTGGCACCCATTGGTAGTTCAGAAGAAGCTCACCTCCATTTGGTCCAAGAGAATGCTCATTCATTACATCACTTAGCTTGATGAGTTCCTCAATGTTCACAGCGCATTGATATCTTTATCTCGATTAAAGAAACAACTTGAAAATTTTCTACAGAGCATAATGATTATGCCTTCAAGAGGACAGCAAAAATTTAAAGTTCACCAAGTAAAATGGATACGGCAACTGATCATTTGCAGGATCCAAATTGATAACGCCAACCTTCCTGAATTACATCAAATAGAATAATAAATAGTCTTCAATACAATATAAACAAATTAACCATTTCCTTTTCTCTAGTTTCCCCACATCCAAATGAGGATTATTTTTTTTGGTAAATAAATGAGGATAAATTTAATATCTGCTAAAACAAAGAATCAAAAGAGAGAGAGAGAGAGAGAGAGCAAGAACCTTCCAATAAGTTGGAGAAACTGAGACATTCCGTTGCAGTAGGTGGTCTTTCCTGAGCCTGGAGGACCAATTACAACCTGACCGAACACCATCTTCTGCTCTCTCTATCTCAGGATTGCTCTATTGCAAATAAAACTAAATTACATTGAAGAAAGAGGGAATTTGCGGTCTTAAGATATTGAACTATTTGATAAAGTTGGGAGGTTTTTATATCACAAAACCAATTGTCATTAGGTGGAGTAGCCTAAGATCTTATTAATTGAATTGCTATACTTTAGTTTCCCAATGTGGACAATATTCTCAATCTGCCTCCTCACGTGTGTGGTGTTATCTGAGCCAAACACATGGAAAATATACATTGGGCAACATGGAGCACTAGTCGTAACATTTAAGCCAAACACACATCCATTGCCTCCTCCGATGCATTAATAAAGTAAATCCAGAGGTTTCCATCCCAAAACCAATTGGCAGTAGGTGGGGCAACCTCAGGATCTTATTAATTTGAATTGCTAGGCATTAGTTTCCTGATGTGAGAATATTCTAAACATAACTACTCATAGCATTACCTGAGCCAAACACTGGACACCCTAAATTGGGTGAGGTGGAGCACTTGTGGCATCATTTAAACCAAACATGTGTTAATTATATAAGGATTCAAAAAGATTAAAAGGTAGTAATGAGAATTTGCAGCAAGCAGTCCTTGAGAGCAAAGAAACCAAGACTTCCTTCTTCCTTCTACCAGAGAATTAAGGTTTTGAACAAAATCGAGTAGGAAGGGAAACAGTGGTGGAGACAGGGTTTTGAAGCGGGGTGGGAACTACTGAAACGGTGTATTTCGGAAAACCCTAATTAAGTCTTACCGTTGATTGTCAGGAGCTTTGATGTATATGCCGCGGCGGAATGTATTGATAAAATAGGCTGAAATAGAATTCAAATCTTCATAAAAGGGCTTTAGCGCATTCAAATCTTTATTGTAAGGTTAACTGAAATGCAAGCTAATATTGGGCTTGAAAAGGACTTGAAAAGTTCTTTCTTGATTTAAGCTTATCAGGAAGGAATTGATCAGTTCTAAATATACTCATTTTTTATCCCCTTAAATAGAAACAGTTCTTGCAATCAGAGCACACAGCATAAACATTTACGTTACATTTGGTTCCTAGGATGGAATAGAGCGGAAACGGAATAATTGTTCCATAGAAATAACATGAGGGGAGTGTGAGGAATATGTAACGTTAATGAAATCTTTGATCCAATTCCTAAGAGTTTATGTTTTGTATTTCTCCACATTCTCCAAACAAGAGCATCTAAAATTACCTGAGCATGAAAAACCACAGATTATCTTTACCAGCATTCAATCTGAGCGATGGTATCGAAGTCTCACCTGATTATCTGGTTGAACTTCAAGTTCACCAATGAAGGTAAAGCGATCCAACTTGAATATTGAGGGCTCCCAGCTTCTGAATGTTGACCTTAAGGTTCGAATCTCTGTCAACTACTGTGGCTATAACTCTTCCTATAGAATAGTCCTGCAGCCTGATAAGGAAACCAAAATATACTGCATTTCTACCTATATTCCATTACAAAGAAGATAAGCAGCAATCTCAATAATACACTAGATATATAATTAGGATGCAATCATCTATCCAACATGTCGTACCATCACAACAAAGCGATAATTGCATATAGTATCATGCAACAATTCATAGATGTTGACTTCTTTGCATTCATTAGCTTTCCAGTCATTAGAGTAGACCAATCATTGCAGATGTATACATAATGCAAGAGTAAAACCATAGACGCAAAACAATACGCATGAATGGCGAGGACTCTTAATCCATCAGCGCAACCCAGAAGGATACATATGATTGTCAACCTAATTGATTGGATGATATAGGTTTTTAGGTGTCCATGTCACAGATATCAAGGTGAACATTGTAAATTGGTTCTGTTCTATATTTTAAGGCACCTCTAAGTAATTTGGAACTTTAGCAATCTTGATGAACAAAATACGTAGCCAGGAGAATAAGTGAGCTTATATATTGCACAATTCACAAGTACCAGGCGGCTGTAGGGTTGTGAAAAGTGCAATATCTAGGACTTCTTTCAGGGCATCGAAGCAGTGAACTAGCTACAGGGATCCAACCAGGTTTGCTTAAAATCCAAGTAAACGCATTAAGGCATCGTTGGGAAAAGGTTCTTATCAATTTTAAGGCAACAACACTCCCAGCTCACATTCTTGACCAAGCAAATATCATGGCTAATGAGTTCAACTCGACATCTCCGCCAAATTTAAAATGCCCAAGAATGATTTATCTCAAAATTTTCGTTCTTATCTTCATTTCTCACATTTTCTCAGCAAAATAAATAAAACCATGCATCCAAGAAATATACAACTAAAAAGAACATACTCTTCAAATCAAGCACAAAGAAGAAAACAGAACTCAAATTCAAAGAACAGCTTTCTACAAAATTAAATCATATTTTAAGAACCCCTGAGTACCCAGATGAAGGCTAATAATCGAGAAGCCGAGGCTAATGAGGTTCAAACCAAAAATCTCAGAATCCTCGGCAGCCAAAACCCAAATTTGGTCCCGGTCCTTCACCCACAAAACCGAGAGGGGAAAGTTAAATGAAGAAATTAGCAGAGGAAGAAAAGTAGAAGAAAAATCTACAGGAAGCTAAAAAGAAAAATAACTAACATGAGAGTTGCTCGCTTCGTTCTGAAAACTGTTGGCAGTGGGCATGGGCGAGGACACCACTGGAGATAAAGCCGATAAACCCTGCGGCAGAACAGAGGGTACAGCTTAGTCCATCCAAACAATCATAAACCCAGATTCCCCCTTCTCTCTCTGGACAAGAAAATGTGTGCACGATATGAATTGGGAGAAAGCTTCATTCTGAATTAATTTGAAATATACAAGGAACGATGGCCTTACACTGTCTATGGCAAGCAGACGTAAAATCTGACTCTCATTTTCGTTTAGCCAAACCTCTTTTTGGTGGGTCAGAAAACGAGAGAAGATGAAGAGAGAGAATATCGAGATGAAGAGCGTTAGGGTTTCGGCCGGAAGAGCTGTGGAGGCCCATGAAATGTGCACTTGCCCGTTGGGCCCAAAGTGAATGTACTGGGCCGAGTTTCTTTCAATTCTCGGGCCTTGCTTTCCCAAAATTTAATGACCTTTAATGGACTGTACCCCTCATGAAAGGATTCGAAAAAGAGAAGGTGCGTCCATACCAACCAGGAAACCGATTAGTTGCTTTGAGAACCAGTGAAGAACTTCTGGAATTTTGGGGTTGCACGAAGATGGCCACTGAATTTTTATTTTTTTTTATTTTTCATGCTAAACTTTTATAACGTTATAATTTTATTATCGCTTTAAGTCTCTTTAGGGAGGCGCTAGTTCCTCTCTATTTCATTTATCAACTCTTTCCCCCTTTTACTTTTTTAGTTATTTCGAAGACATTTTAAAATAATTTCAATTGTAGCAAACAAAAATATAGGATTATCAATTTTCATGAGTTTTATAAATATGGAACATATTCATCATAAACATTGAACATTCAATATAGTTTACCGTTGATTTTCATAATTTTCAATGATTGTGCTAAATATGTTCAACATTCCTTAATCTCATGAAAATAGGTAGGATAAAGGTAGAGTAATGGTCATACCCTTACCCCTACGCTAATGTTAGAAGCCTTATCCTTGCCCACACCCTGAACTTAAAAGCCTTACCCTTACCTTTACAGGTAAAATCAAAAACATAATTATCCTATCCTAATGGGCAATGGATAAGGATTTACTTTACCCTAATGGGTAAGGGAGTAAAACATGTTTTTGAAGTGAAATTTTTAATAGAGGAAGGATAAATTAAATTTTATACCTAAAATCTTAGTTATATGTTCACAACTACGTTTCAAATATAGTTTTACGTTGCATATATTATATACTTATATATTTACATATCTACATGTATCTATTTGTTAAAATACTCACAGGTAAATGGGGAAAACAAATCCCTTTACTTTTATCCTGCCATTTTAGTTAAACGGGTAAAAAAATTATTCTTATTCGGGTAAGAAATTTTTGTCAATTACTGCTCTAGGAATGGACCTTCTTCGTTCAAGAAAAATAGAAAGGATGGTGGGCTGTGATTTGGTTAAACAGAGGTAAAAGGGGAAAATTACACCGAGGGGTCCCCTCCTATTTGAGAACTTGGATTATGTAGTAGAAATCAACGGGGAAGCAAGGCCCGAGAATTAAAAGAAATTCGGCCCACTACGTTGCACTTTGGGCCCAACGTGCAAGTGCACGTTTCATGGGCCTCCTCCACAGCTCTTAAGGCATATTTGACTATTTCGATCTTGTTCAGATGTTTCAGGGAGTTTTTTTTTTTTTTTTTTTTTCTTCCATTTTCATTAATTTGATGGGCCTTCGCAGCTCTCAGCCGTTTTTGGCATTTTAAATATTACTATTATTACTAGTTTAATTTACTCGACCCCATTTTGTAGGGAAGCCGGAGGAAAGCATTACGGAAGATGAAGAGAAATCACAGCAAATTTAGGCAAAGGTGAAGCCTGATGTTCATTGTGATGCAGTTTGGGTAAAACAAAAGCCAATTTTTGAACAAAATACTATGCATCTCTTTCGGGTTTTTCCTTTGCATGTCATTGAATTGCTTCAAATTGATATATGACTTACTATCTAAAAGCAAACATATTTGCGGCATATATTTTCAAACTTGTGCTCATTCAACTCGTATGTTGAAAATTAGATTATATACAAAAAACAGGGAGCGACTCCATTATTCTTTAGAAGCACCAGAAAATTAGGAGGATTCTTTTTTCTAGTTTTAGAAAATCAATAAATTATAACTTGCTAAGTTTGTGAGAAGAGCGGATAAATATTTATATTGATTTTTTAAAAAAATACTTGCAATTTGAGCATTAGTGTGCATTTCAGAAGAAAGGAACGCCACGAATTTGAAACACACAAACATTAAAAGAAATGCTGGGAGAATTTGTTATGTTGTTTTCTTTGTAACTGGAGCATATCGTTAATTAAGCAAACTTTGCAGTAATCTATTTGAACATGGACAATTGCTTTGGCACCAAACTTTTGTGAGCATATGTTTCAAAGATTTTTTTTTTTTAAATCAAAAAAGAGGAATCCTACAATAAAAATCAACCCTTGATTCCAAAATAGGAAAGTTCAACACATATGATAACATGGAGAACCTTATTTTGATAACGGTAAATTTTTCACAAGAAGGGGTACAACCAACGAGAGCAACATGAAAAGAAGGAAACTTGTACTACAAAATGCCAAGGATTTCCAACTTTGAAAACT
Organism: Santalum album; assembly: GCA_034195605.1. Taxonomy (NCBI): domain Eukaryota; kingdom Viridiplantae; phylum Streptophyta; class Magnoliopsida; order Santalales; family Santalaceae; genus Santalum; species Santalum album. The sequence continues at coordinate 8,118 of JAXCHL010000044.1, forward strand.
TTAAACACCTTTAGAAAATCATTCACCGATCAGATGACCGATCATCTCAGAAGTAAGTACATGAAAAAATAGGTGTCCGTTCGTATCAGGCGAGTATTAAACTATTTTTTTCTTTACCACAGGCACAATGATGTTAATGGTTCACTATAGGTCAAGCATTGGTACTAGTACTTCTCATTATGCATGAAAGAAAAAATTCATGCAAAAGAAGCAGCCCAAGTGTGTGAATAAGATTATCAAAGTATCAATTATTTTCATTCTCTCCGATTTCAACAAACAACCAAATGAAGCTAACTAGAAAAATTTAAAATTGATTAACTTCCAACTAAACATAATCAAAACCCAAAAACTCACCTACTTGTCACATAGGAAAAGTTTAGAGATTTACTACCAAACAACAAGGAGACAAAATCTAAATGTCAATTATGTAATTAACACACTAAACCTAACACTTGCTTCGACACCTTAAGCACTGCAATCGAGATGACCGGTGAATTTGAGATTTGAAGGGTGAAATTGGGGTTTTGAAGAAGGGGAAAATGGTCGTCCGGAGGTTGTTGGTGGTGGTTGATCGATAATGGTAAAGGTTGTTGTGGAGGCAGTTGTTCCAATCTTGCAGCGGTGCTGGGGCAGCAACGGTGGAGGTAGTTTAAAATTTGGAGAGAGATGAAGAGGAAAGAGTGGAATGGGGAAAAAAGGGCAAAAATAAAAAATCAAATAGAAAAAATTTCGGGAGTAAAAGACCGCCATTGGATTGAGCCAAAACACGTGGCAAAGTAAGAGTGGAGGATTGGTATTGTAAGGACGACCACGTCAGAAGATTGATGCTTTTATAGAGAGATTTAGAGTGCTTTGTAGGCAATCCTAGGAAGATTGACACTTTTATAAAGAGATTTAGAGCGCTTTGTAGGCAATTCTAGGGTATTCTAGTTATTTACATTTTGAGACATTTTAAACATTTGAGTTACATTGGAAATTTTATAACAAAGTAAAGACAGTATTGGAAAATAAAATTAAAAAGCAGTCAAGTCCAATTAATTGGATTGACGCGATCTTAAGTTATTGTAAACAGGGATAAATGTGAAGATCTAAAGTCACGAATTTGCCAAATATTGATCCAAATATGTACAGATTCTTTTAAATCTTTACCTAAAGAAATTTGTAATGGCGAATAATTGAATCCTTTCATTAGCATTCTTTTTTGTTAATTGTTAAAAAGGATATTACCAGTCTAGAGAAAGGGAAACAGGAAATTGCATTATAATTTAGTATATTATAAAGACTTGAATAGAAGGTCGCTATTGGGTTAATGCTTGTACAATCTTCATTAGCATTCTCAAAACCAAATTAAATTCAGAGCTTATGCTGTATAGTGTGAGGTGCACCACGAAATTAGATCATTTTGAGAAAAAGTAGAATGTTTTTACACAATTATTAATTAAAATGATATAGTTTTGAAGTACGCATGTACATATTTAGGTAGGATATCACACCATAAAATATTTTTTCCTTAAAGTTATTCAGTTTCCTTTTGTGTTAACACACAGATCCAACCTAAGAGATAAAACGATCAAGACATTTTACTAAGCTAATCATTTGGTAATTGATTATAAATAAAATTAAATTAATCCAACTAAATTTATTGGGATTTCGATTTGAACACACAAAAACACAGTTGAGCTCCTCTGCATTTAGAGCGAGAAATGCACTTTGCAGTTCGTTGATAGGATGGTCACCATGTGTATCTAAAAATACCCCAACCATTTATTCAAGATTTATAGTTGTTATTTTGCACATTACATTTTTTATGAAATTTTATTCCAAACATATTTGATAAGTATAAAACTTGAATAAATGGTCAGCAAACATGGCAACTATCCATCGGCGAACTGTAGAGTTCATTTTCCATCCTAAATATAGAGGAAATCAATTGAGGAAAAGAGTCCTTCCTTTTGGGTTATTTTTTCACATAATGAATCATTGAAAGGCCATAAAATTGGAGGAAAAAGGAAGAGAAAAAAGAACATGGGTCCGGATTTACTTAATTTACGTGAGTTCGTTTTTAGAATGATATAGTTTTACTAAAAATTATAAATAAATATGAACTATTTTTAGTAAAATTATGCTATTTTAGGGACGAACTTCACGCGAACTCATATTCTTGGAAGGGGCTCCCCTGCTGCGAACCCCTCTACTAGGTGCTCTGGGCTATTTTTAACATATAATTATATGGATCGAAAGAACTCTTGAAAATTTAGATTTCTTATAAATGTTCATATGATTTGATAATGCGTAGATCTCCCATCCTTAGGGTACAAATTAAAATAATTTACAAAAAATAAAGATTAGAGTGTGTAAATTTTTATTCCTTTTAATATATACATAAAAGGTTTATACATTACCAAATCGTATGAAAGTTTATAAGATCCTAAATTTTTGAATATTTTTTTAATTTATACGATTATATGTTGAAAATAGATTACGGTTTTAGAGTGACTTTGAGTATTCAGCATGGGAATCCCGCCCTTTTATCTTTTCCTCAAATAGGAAAAATATCTGACACCAAAAAAAAAGGGGGAAAATGGATGAGAAGAAAGGTAGTTAGGTGCTTAAAAAATGGACAAAATGATTGTCGCACACTCCTTTCAATTATTATGGACAGCTCTTCTTTGGGTCTCCGCAATCTCCTCTCTCTCTTCTTCTCGTCCCCATTTACCATTTCTTCCCTATCTGTCTCCCCTCTCCCTTATCTCTGTCCTGCCTCTCCTCCTCTTCCCCATTGGCGTTCTCTGTAAATCCGATAAGAACCCAGCTTCGAGTCGGGAGTTACAGAGATCTTAGATTTGGGTTTTTGTACTTCTCTATTTTTTCGTCTTTTGAGGTATTTGGAGCAATGGCGTTTGCAGGGACAACCCAGAAGTGCATGGCCTGCGACAAGACGGTGTACTTGGTGGAAAAATTGACTGCGGACAATCGGATCTTTCACAAAGCTTGCTTCCGATGCCACCACTGCAAAGGAACACTCAAGGTTCTGTCTCTCCCTCTCTCCCCTCTCTTGCTTCCTCCCTTTTCTATGTGGAGTTCTGTTTGCAATTATAACTTGGTTTGTGGTTTGAAGATGTTCTGTTCGATTAAATGCTCGAGAGGGATGGAATCGGTTTTCGCATTGCTTGATCTTATCGCAGGTGTGGGAATTTTGACATGAGGAGAATCGGGGTCTTTTTTTTTGGCATTGAGTGGATTAATGGTTTATTTGTAAATCTGATCTTCGTTTGCACCTGCTTCCCACACCTTTATCTGAACTTCAATCTATATTGGCCCCTGTTTGTCCACTAAATTTGTGGAATTACAGATCGCTCAATACCAATGGAATTTTTGGGTTTCCTCTCGTTTCGGCTGTTCCCTCTTTTTTCTGGCCCCTTGTTTTAGTTGTTCCCCACCAAAAAATGGAAAAAGGAAAAGAGAAAAAACTCAGTTAAATTGCCACAAAAAAAAAAAAAAAGGACCAAAGAAAGAAGCCTTGTTCATGAGCTTCTGAACCAAATCGAGCCATTCACATTTAATAATATTCGTCATCTAGTGATTTTTGTTGGGTAATTTGCGGCTGTTGAATGAAGAGGCTGCCTACTTTACGATTTCAAATGTAGAAATTTATGGTTCGACAAATTTCAAACCAGCCTACCATGGGTACATCTGTCTTCCCTTATGAGCTATCCCGAGTAGCCCTTTTACCAAGTTACTACTTTTTCAATCTGTCCTAATATACGAAGAAATGAAAAAGAAAAGGTGCGCACTTTCTTCAATTTGTCGCTACTTTTGTGCGAAAATTCAAATTGTTTTCTGTTCATTTTGCAGCTTGGAAACTACAACTCCTTTGAGGGAGTTCTGTACTGCAGGCCACACTTCGACCAGCTCTTCAAAAGAACTGGCAGCCTCGACAAAAGCTTTGACGGTAACATAAAAGCTTTTACAATTTCCTTTCTCTTTCCGACCTTATATGCTCCTTCTTTCAATCTCGTTTCAGGGACACCGAAAATCGTTAAACCCGAGAAGCCCTTGGATGGCGAGGTAACGTAATTCCCCTGGACACTTGGGTTTTTGCCGTTGTGGTGTACATGGATTTTGAATGCGCGCTTCTAATTGATCCCTGGGTTTCCATGGTGACAGAAAGCTACACCAAATAAAGTTTCAAATATGTTTGGAGGAACCAGAGAGAAGTGCTTTGGCTGCAACAAGACTGTCTATCCAATTGAGAAGGTATAACAGCAGTTTCTCATAAACAGCTTCTCTACTTGTCTCTTCCTGTCTATCCAAGGGCTGTCCTAAATTAATGTATTTCACCCATATAGATTGAAAGAGCATAAAAAACACGGTGAACCGCCAATTTGCATAGAATTTAATGATGTTTGGAGCCCTCATCTGAAATGTGGAAAACGAGAAAGTTTAAACAGCTGCTTGTTTTGATATTTCAGTCTTTATACGAGGGTCCTAAACATTATGCACTCGCCATTCAAATCGGCACTTCACCTTGTTCATTCAAGCTCTTTCAATCTGTACATTTGAAATTTAAAGATTTGGGCTGATCCCCATTTTTCCCTGCACTATATAGATCATTTTATATATACCAGTCAGATTATTCACACTGCTCTATTTTTACTGGGTGGAAAATAAAAAGGTTTCTGTGAATGGAACTGTTTACCACAAGAGCTGTTTCAAATGCACTCATGGAGGTTGTGTGATTAGCCCATCCAACTATATCGCACACGAAGGCCGGCTTTACTGCAAGCACCACCACATGCAACTGATTAGGGAGAAGGGCAACTTAAGCAACCTCGAAGGCGACAATGGGAAAGATCGGGTGAATGGGAGCGCCAAGAGTGCAGAAGTTGCTGCTGAGTCGTAATATGCTGCTGAAACACCATTCTTAATTTTCTTCTGAGATCATTTTCACGTGGAGTTTCTTCTCGCCCCCCTTGTCGTTGCTTTCAAGTACAGTTTACTATGATTTCATCCGTGTGGAACATAAGGGATTTTGTGTTGTTTTTCCGGTTGATGTGTGAGGATGGATGTTTGGAGCTTGTGTTTTGTCTTTCGGGGTTTCGCTGTGATTTGTGAAGCATATATGAGATGTTGAATTGAATTATCTAGAGAAGCACTGGGGAGGAAAGGATGGAGAAAACACTGACAAATAATTTGGCTAATACACATTAAATTGTTCAATAAAGGATCCATGTCAGGCTTGAAGGGAGAAAAGGTAAATAATATGATTAAAAGAGAAAAGAAGACCAACAAACAGGGTGCTATTCCAACAGAGGGAGTTGCATCAAGTTATAGGGATGATTGCACTGCAGCATAAAAAAGTGAAAGAAACCTGGTGGAGGAAATGATTCATCCACAGATTGCCAGCTCGAAAGCAAAGGTTCAACAAATCATTGAACTGCAAATCCAGTCATTTAGCTGTTAAAGTTGTAAAGCCGTGTTTGATAAAAAAAAATAGTTAATATTTTAATGGCAAATTAGTTGAGGTACAGATAATTTTCACAGTTTTATTCTTCATGCATGAAATGATTTGAAAGGCACTTCAAGGGAGGGGAAGAATGGAGTCATTTAGATAAGAATCTGGAACTTGTTAAGGTTTAAGTGATCGCTTAAAGCATTAGATCCTAAGTATCAAGTTTGGAATACCGAAATTGTTGCCTCCAGCCAGTATACATAAAATATATTTAGGGTTTTCGAATTAACAAGTTTTAACCTGTAAGGCCCGTATAGCCTGATCCTTGTATATGTAGCACATATTTAAAATATATAATCCAAATATAGGTTTGAATGAATAGAATTAAAAGTTGAAAATAAATATATAATTAATACAATTATGTGCAAAAAGCAAATTGAAGCGCCCGTGGCCTAACGGATAAGGCGTCTGACTTCTAATCAGGCGACTGTGGGTTCGAGTCCCACCGGGCGTGTGTGGGTTAAATGTCTCTACGTTGGGTGAAGTTTTTACTCACAATTTTCTTTTCTTTTTATTATTTAATTAGTTAGAATTATGTCCAAAGTAATACGTCTGTTTCCGTATAAATTTGGAAAAGTCCAGACTGTTGCTAAGTTGGACGACGTTTCCTTTCATCATTTTATTTGAATGGTCATATTTCCCCAATTAATTATAAATATCTTGCAAATAGTCAGCCAAATAATATGATTCCCCCGCATAAATTCCTTTTGTAAGCCATGAATTTTTTTAATCTTCCCTCATAATAATGAACATTTAAATTATTCATAATTTTTTTTTATATTTATCATAATTATTATCTTACAAATATTTCATCAAATAATCAAATCTTCTAATATTTCAACAAGAGGATCCCAATTAGTTTGCTGATTTCTGAAATTGAGCTTCACAATAAGAGATTTGAAAATGATCCATCCAACACGTTGAAAATTAGTAAAAGCCAAAATATTCTCAAGAAGATTAAATTTTTTTAAAAAAATTTTCAATTCTTAGGATGAATGAGTTATTCATTTCCAAATCTCTTAAAAATTGATAATCCTTGTGTATATTTTTTTGATCCATATAATTAAAATTATTGAAAAGTTTATTAAAATTGGACGAAAGATAAACTTTAGGAATAAATTGTGGGATCTCGAGATCCCAGAATTGAGAAGTCAATGTAGATTTTATAAACCTTTGATTTAACTAAATTTCAAGACTGAATAGGTTCACATTCCCAATATAATTAAGGCCTGATTGTTGGATTGGGCCTTACTGGTTACCTTGGCGTTGTTTGTGGCCCAACAGAGAGTCCAAGCCCTACAAGGCCCAATAGAGAGTTTTCAGCGAGAAACATCCGGGAGTTGTTAACAGAGAGGTGCAGTTGCGGTGGGGCGCACCAACGTTCTTGTTCGGGAAAGATGGCGGCGACTTCCCTGCGTAAATGTCGGCCCGGCGCTCTTTGTTCATCACTGTCTTCAGCGAGACGGTTCGCTTCGGACGCTTTGACGGAAATCAAGCCCGGCGAGGTGGGTAGGGTTTCTGGAATCCCAGCGGAGCACCTTCGGAGAAAGGTACGTTTCTTGCACTCCTTGAAATTTCCCTGAATCTCATTCTGAAAGTCTTGGAGATCTTTTTAAATCTGTTGAAGTTTGATCCGATCTGTTTGCTTATTGGGCTACATTCGTTATTTGTTTAGAATTTCCGGTGAAAATATTATTATTATTATTATTATTATTTTATATCTTGTAATGCGTGATGTGATTTCATGTTGCACATTGATGCTTTCTGAGCTGAAATTTTCAGGTGTTTTGTTGAACTGCAATTAGTAATTTTAATTTATAGTTTTTCTCCCCCCACCCTTGAACTATTACGAGTCTGTTTTGTATGAAATGCGTTGCGGAGGTGTGCGTCTACACATTCTATACATTTTGGATTCCTTCAAAAAATGAAAGACCTAACTAAAGAATGGCAGGATATATGAGATTATAATGATCCGTTCATATGATTCAAGTAGGTTCCAAGTAATCAGGAACCCTCTTCTTTTTTCTTTTAAAAAATGCAAACTGAAGGATCTGCTTCTGTAGTTTGGTGTGGGTCTTGCAATACCATCTCAAATTTGAGACTCAGGTCAGAATCTTGTTGCGCAGGTCTCCTTTCATATTATTCACATTATTTTCCTGTACTCTACTTTTGGATAAAAGACCCATTTGAGCTTTATGGTTTAAGTTTGTATGTTGAAATTAAACTCAAGTAAATCCATACATGTGCCCAATGGGTCAACTTACACATGCCCGAGGCATCATTGAAACTCTCAGCTTCAGAGCTTTATGTTAGCAACCGCGGGATAAATCCATCGAGGGAGGATCTGAGACCAAACTTATGCATGATATATTTTAATAGTTTGATTGCGTAGCTCTGTTGATCATAGGTCTAGAAAACTACAGGGCTTTAGCCCTTGTGGTTGGGGATGAAAGAAATCAGGGTAACAGGTAAGGGCTCAGAACCCTAGGCCTAGCTATTCTGAAACTCTAATTTGTATTGCTGTGCTGAAGTTCAGCAATCTGTTGAACCTTTCCCGCCCTCCTTGATATCAAGTTCAAAAATAATAAATGTTCTTTCTATCCTGGTCCGCAACCTAAATTTCCTATGTTTTTCACCCTAAGTGATATGCTCGTTCAGGGTAGGATGTTCTTTCCAGCAGATCCGTCAAACTTGGACTCCTGTTCTACGTAAGCAAAGTTATTTTTGTTTGTTTGAGGTACTACTTGCTAACAACTTTCTCTTATATCTGAAGGTTATGATATATTCACCTGCTCGGACTGCAACACAACAAGGCTCTGGAAAAGTTGGGAAGTGGAAAATAAATTTTCTGTCCACACAGAAGTAAGTTGTTGCATATATATTATTATTTTTCTAAGACGTTACATATACTCTCCAGTCTACTCCGTTATTTATTATCCTTACCAGTGTTTTGAACTTCGACTGCTCCTAATGCTTAAACTGGAGGTGATTATCAAGAGAACAGATACTTTGCGAAGAAGAGCCTGCTACTGTTGATCTATTTCTTTTCTTACTTTTAACATATTAATACACACAAATTTAGGAAATAAATGTTACTGTATTTATGTGTTGGAAAAAAAAAAACATGTATTTATGCAATTTCCAGTCTTTCATTGCGTTCATATCTGACAGTTTTGGAATCCTGCCTACTATCATTTCACCTACAGATCCAGGTTGGAAAAACTTGCAAAAACCATGATAATAAAATATGCAGTGATGCTTATGCTTGTAGCTGTAGAATGGGCTAAACTAGGACAGCGACCTTTGGTCTAGTGGCGTCTCCTCTCCTTGCAAGGGGTTGGAAAGGTTGCAGGTTCTAAACCTATTGGGTGCATGTACCGATAAATAAACAAAAGAAAGGCTGGGCTAAAGTAGGAAGGCAAAGTTATAGGATGCAGGTATTAATAATTATCATTAGAAATTTGCATTAATTTTTTTTTCAATATAAAAATGGTAAAATTTGCTGACAAATGTGTGATTACATCAACTTGTGGTTAATATATGTGATTCTTATTTTTTAAGAGTTCAGTTAGTGACTTTTTCCTTTCAACTTTTCATTTGGCCTTGGGAGTGGTTGACTATTTTATTTTCTATTCAGAAGCATCAGAACATTTTATTTTAACAGGGCAACGCCGTACTACATTGACAATGGTAAATCACTTGTTTTGTTGGACAATTATAGGTGGGAAAATCCATTGATGGGCTGGACTTCTACAGGAGATCCATATGCCAATGTTGGCGATGCTGCGCTGGGTTTTGATAGTGAAGAAGCTGCAAAGTCATTTGCTGAGAGACATGGTTGGGATTATATGGTATGTGATTCTTCAGCTCATGGTTTGTGCAATCGACAATGAATTCTGAGAGTTCATTCTGTTGTTGACTTTTGTGGTTTCTCTACTTTTTTTCATTTTTCATTTCCTGTAACATCTTGTCCTGGTTGTAACTTTTCCAAGTCCTAGCTAACTGAATTAAACCCTGTAACAAATTAACCCGTAAAACCCCACTAAAATAACTGAAACAACGATTTAATTCGCTTCTTCCTTTAAGGCTATTTATGCCCGAAAAACAGTAAACTGCACCTTTTCTCCCTCCCCTTCAATCAACACTTGGATTTTGCTCCAGTATGCTCTAAAATTATCTGTAATGGTGTAGGAAAGTGAAGAGAGCTTCATTAATACGATATAGCTGCAAATTTTGTGATAGTTATGGCAGTTAGTTGAGGAATTGACGTGTTACTTTGTGTTGTATTTTTTGGTCATTTTCCCTCAACATGAAGACTGACTCCTTTTCATGAGCCTTTTTTTAAGGGTTTTGTTTTTTAAACATTTGAATAGCTACAGCATGGAAACTATATACTTGCAACATGGAGTCGATTCTCCTTATATTTATTTTGAATATCTACCTGATCAGTCTTCTGAAGATTAAATTTGACATAGTTTTTACATGCAGTGCACTGCTTCTATCTCATTCGTTTCTAACACCGAGTAATACTTTGCGCAGGTGAAGAGTCGTCACACCCCTGTTTTGAAGGTTTGAACCATGTCCCTTGCCTTTATTTTGCTTTAAAATGAAACTGATGCAATATCTAACTTTTAATTAGAGATGGGTGTTGTTTGTCGAAAATAAAACCTTGTTGAGAAAGAATGAAAAGCAAACACAATAGAATGAAGAGACAATGAATCACTTTAGTAAGGCCGACCAATCTTGCTGAAATTAATCAAAGAAACACCTCCAAAGCCTCGCAGAATACGCACCATAAGGATGTCCAAAAGGAGATCCAATCCCAAGCATTGAAAAGAGATTTTATTTTATTTATTATTTTATTTTTTTAAGTAAAGCTAAAAAATAGGCTCCTCAGAAACCCCTCACCCTAACTGGCTCCAACTCACTTCAGACAGCCCAAACGAAAGCTTTCTTTGTATAAGGCACCTTCACATTTTAACTATAATACAACTTCTTGAATGTTGGTGTTGGTTTGGAAGAGAAATGAATAAGAGTGCTGTGAGAAAGAAAAACACCAAAGCTGATAGCTGAGGACAAAGAAAATGGACAGTTTCATTTCCTTTCCTACTAAAACAAAAGAAAACACCAAACAAATAGGATCCGGATTGTCTACAATCACTGTGCCTTTACAATGATTGTAATCTCAGCCATTCATTTAATCTAATGGTTGAGAATGAGACATATTATTAAATGAGTTAAAAAAAGAAAATCTCCCCTCCCTGATTTGGTTTTTTATTCTTAAATTGATTCCTGTGCTCCCTCACTCACCTTCCTTTTCCACTCCAATTCTTTTCTTCATTTTTCTATTCCATTCCCTGCTTGCATCCTGACCCCAAATGATTTTTGTTTTTTCTTCTTTTCTAATCTGTTCCTGCTCAGCACCGTTACCGATTCTTTTTATTCTTTGCTCCTCTTTTTTCTTCTTTCCTAATCTGCTCGTCTTCTTTGCTTTTCCTTTTTTTTTTTTCTCTTCATTGTCTTTTCTTTTTCTTATTTTTGATTGTCATTAGTTTGACTTCATGCCGAAAATAGAAGACAAAAAAATGGCACATAAAACACACATAATGAAAAAATATCTCTCATAATTAATAATTTGTGCCAAGAAATTGCTCATAATTTTACAAAAAAATAATTCATGTGTTTAGGACTTAAAACTAATATTCTCTGAAATGATTGCTAGTGAAACCATCGGTAACTTTACAAAAAGTTCAAGAGATCCTCACTGAAAACAAGAAAGAGGAATTTTCCCAACATATAAACATCACATAAAATTTTACACAACAAATAATTAAATGATGGTTGTCCTTACACTTAGTTTCAACTAGTGGCTCAGATGATGGGATCAATCAAAGAAATTCTGACACGATTTGACTGAGTTGGGTTTGAGGAGAAAATCAAAAACCCTAGCGCAGGAGGGAGGAGAAATTTCCTTTTTTTAACTCATTTAATAATATGTCTCACTCAGCCATTAGATTAGATGAATGACTGAGATTACGATCCAGATCGAAACAAATTGGTGACCTATAATAAAGATAAACGTAGCATTTAAAATATAATTTGTGGCCTTTTGAAAACCAAATGCTGCCAGAGCATCATTAAATGACTTAAACGCCTATCCATTCCTATAGCGTGGAAAATCCCAAACAACGTTGCATTGGTTTTCATTTTCCAAGTGCACAGATGCAGACAAAAATCACCCATAGCTCTTAGATCACTTAATGTTTGTCTGTGTATTTTCCTCATTAGAATAAATTGCTTCCGTAATGGCTTACTTTTGTTCGTCTCTGTGTTTGGATTCACGAATTCTTTAGCATGCCATGAGATTGAAGGGAGTTGAAAATCTTGGGCATCTCCTTAAATGCCCCCTTTTTTTTGGGGGGGGGGGGGGGGGGGGGGGGGAGTGGAATCATGAATTTGAGGCCTTGGTTTTGAATTCGCTTGTACAAGACGAAAGCGGACATGAGATCATATAAATGAATTCTTATCATTAGACTAAGAACTCTAAAGATGCGTTCACGCTGTAGACATCCTGTTTAGCTAGTAAAACTTAAATCTCATGTGTCAAGGCTTCATCTAAATAATTAAAGTTTCAAGGCTTCATCTAAATAATTAAAGTTTCAATGAGGAAAACTTAAATCTCATATATCGAGGCTTCATCTAAATAATTAAAGTTTCAATGGGTAAAACTTAAATCTCATATATCGACTTTTTTGTTTCGTGTGTGTATATATATATATATATGTTTTTTTGACTATTTGACTGAAATCTCCTCGATTTTTTTGTTTAACATTTTTCTTTCCCGACTATCTGAACGGAGCACCATTTGACTGAAGCCTTATTGATGCCAGCTAGTAGTAGGTTAATAGATAATTTTTTGTTGCACCGGTGGTAATCCCTTTTAATGTGCTCATATATGCCTATGCTTCTGTGTACATAAGAATACTCCTACGCGTGGTGTTACATCTTTAAGGGCTTTTCAGCTACAAATTGGATTGATGTCCTGTTTCAGCCCAAGGCATACGCTGACAACTTCAAGTGGAAGGGCCCGCCAAAGTCGCAGGAAATTTAGCTCACAATTGTCTCAGTTCCATCTGTTCTTGGTGCTCCAACGAATGTAAGCCCAATTTTACGAACCAATGTTCTCCATCTGATACTTTTGTTTGTTCGTCTGTCGTGCTTTTCTTGATCTGCATATAATTGTAATATCACCTTGTTCTTAAATTTACTTTTGAGGGGGCAAGGTTACAATAATTGAAAAAACACTTGCACACACAATGAAACCACCAACCACGCGCCCAATAAAAGGAAAGATCGGTCAATTCTTCCTCTGGATAAAAAAAAAAGAAAAAAAAAAGAAGAGGGATAAGCGACAGACAGAAGGTTTTGCTTGGTTTTTTCGTAGTACAGAAGATACATTTTTTTTTTTTTTTACACTATATGTTATATATATATATATATATATATATATATACTCCTTGTATTTACAGTACAAAGGTGAGGATGTTTTCCCCGAGAGGAAGAGCTCCTGAAGCTTTTAGGTACTGGACTGGCACACCTCTTTCCCATTCGGGTGGAACCTCCATGCAAAAGCGTAGTCCTTCGACTCGCAGCTTAGCCTGTTGGCATTGCAGAATGCGTCGATGGAGTTCTTTCTATTACTTACCCACTCTATCCTCACCCAGCAAGAAAACCGAGCCGCCCTCAGCGGTGCGGAAGAATTCCCAACGTGAAGCATCACCTCTCCGGCGATCCTCTTGCATGCGCTGCCACCGCCGCCCAGACCCAGCCAGGAGCACTCCGGCTGGCCCACCATCTCCTTGTAGGCCGAGTTCGCTAGCCTCACCTTGTTGTTGGAGTCTGATATCACTGCTGGAAAAGTCTCCATTTCCACCTCCTCCTCCACCTCCTCCGGCTTCCTCATCACCTTCTCCCGTGACCCCACTTCGCCCAGGTTTCCCCCGATGCTTAGGATGCTAATGCTCGACCCGATGGGCCGAACTGGCTGAGGCACTATGACGGTAACAGTGCTACGGGGTTCCTCTTCTTGCAGCAGGCGCAACAGATCCTTCTCTTCCGGGATTTCGTCGACCTTGGCGTTCAAATCAATTAAGGTCTCTTTCTTACCAGGCTTTACAAGGTGAAGTTCTGTCAAGTCTTGCTCGGTGAGGGTGGGGAGGCCCGGGGGAGGATGCGGAAGAAGAGGGAGGCGGTGAGGAGAGAAGAGTGGGAGGAGATGATGGTTGGTAGTTCGAGTAGCTCTCTTGAAGGTGGTGGTGGTGGGACCGAGCGAAAGCGAGAAGTGGGCTCCCCTCGCCCTCTTCCGGGCTCGGGCTGGTCGGTCATGGAGTCTGGGCCAGAGGGGGGGTGGCTGTGTCTCTTGACACATGGAAAATGCGCTCTCCGCAGAAGCATTATCCGGCGGCGGTGCGGCGGGTTTTGGAGCTATGGGCCTGTACCTTGACATGATCTCCGCCGTTTTTGACTGATACGAGTAAGCGGGATTAATAGACTGGACCATCATGTCCATGGCTGCTACCATAACCTCTATGTTTTCCCTGGCTTCGCTTTCTCTCCCTCTTTGATTTCTTGTAGAGAGAGAAAGTGGGTGCGGGTGTGGATGTGGGTGTGGGTGTTTTGAGAAGGGGGAGGGATGGGGCTGGCCTTGGGGATGTATAAAGTGAGGAGAGAGGGCCAATGAGATGGCAGCAACAGGAAGCGAGGAGAGGACACGAGAGGAGGACACTTGGGATGAGTTGGAGGGTAACGTGTTTAGGGTTGGGACGTAGGGACTTTAAAGCCCATGACTGGGTCCATGCAGCCCAACACATATCGGATGGGAAACAGACAGATCATGAGTTTACAGGGATGGGAGAGAGGGGGAGGGTCTCTTTTCTTCACCAATGAGAGAGAGGGGGAAGGGGGAAAAGGTCCATGGAATGAGAACGCGTGGTTGGGGCTTGGGGCTTCATGCATGGCTACACATATGAGGGATGGTTTGCGGTTTTTGCCTTAATAATAACTAACCTCATCGCCCGTGGTTCGCTTGTATTGGACGGCTCGATATTGGTGTCAAATAATTAAGAGTTTATGAGTAAGATTATTAATGATGGAAAATAAGATTTTTATACTATTAAATTTAAAAATTAGAAGAGGTATAGTTTTAAAACATTTCAAATTTAAATTTTAAAACACTTAGTTATATTTAAAATTTGAATTTTAAATTTTAAATTATTAGTTTTATTTTTTATTATTATTTAATTTATAGTAATGATAATTAAAGGAATTAAACATATCACATGCATTTCCTGCTTGTTCAACAGGTTTTGATCAGTGCGAAATATTTAAAGAAGTTTATGCATGAGATTATTAATTGTTAGAAATAAGATTTTTATGTTATTAGATTTGAAAATAATAATAAAAAGATTTTAAAATGAGTATTTTTTTTTTTAGAATTAGTTATATTTAAAGATTTAAATTTTAAATTATTATTTTTACTCATTATTCTCAGTTAATTTATCATAATAATAACAATTGTTTGGGTTTATAACAGTGAAGGTAACTTCCGTTTTCCGGTGCGTCTGTTTCTTTTTGAAAACGTATGCGGGTCAGGATCAATGAATCGGTGTGGGTTCTTGATTGGGAGTTGAGTTGGGTTGGGCTTTGGTTAGCACCCCATGACGCGACACCTGTTCGGCCCACCAATATATGGCCGAAACGTGGACATGGGCCTCGAAAGGAGCGCCACCAATCCCCCGCGCGCCTCTAAGCGGTGCCTTTTGTCTCTAGTCTCGTTTATGGATGAGATCTCAACCTGGTTGATTTTTTTTCTTTTTTTTTTTGGGAAAAGTTTTAAAATATTTATTGTGATTTGAGTTATTTTCTAAGAAATTTGGTTTAAATTTGATTTATTATATCTATTATATTTTTATTTTATTTTTAATAAATCACTTCTATCTATTTACCATCTAAGTTTGTTAAGTGAGGGAACACATGATAAATTATTAAATTTTTACATCAGTATTTCAATATAAATTGTTATAAATAATATTAAAAATTTGAAAACTACTTGAAAAATATAAAAAATTAAGAAAACCTAAATAACAAAATAAGAAAAGCCATGCTTCTTCCTCTAGAGGTGCGCATATATATGACAATGAAATAAAATCGTCATTTTGAAAAAACTACACTAAAGTCCCGGTGTCTTCCTTCAAGATTTTCAATTGAGACATATATGTTAAGATTCATGGTAATTGAAAATATTGGTTAAGGTTTTCTTATTTTTTTGATTTACGTGTAAATATTTTTCCCATCTTTCAAGCGTTATTATTATTTTTAATAATTTATTTTTGAGATAGTTATGTGAAAATTTAATAACTTCTCTTACGTAACTGATTTTGATTGCAAATAAACAAAAGGGATTTATTAAAAATAAAATAAAATATATAAGAGATGTGATAAATAAAATTTAAATAATAGGGGGCCTCTTAAAAAATATACAAATCACAGGGGATCATTCGGAATTTTTTCCTTTTGGATCCTAATCTTTTCCGTGCACAAACTAAACTGTATACAGCTTTTACAAAACACAAAGGATTAAGGGAAAATTGTCAATAATCACCTGAAAGGCTTTGAACTAAATGTATTGAGATACAATGGATGTAAAAAGTAATAAATAGACAGTAAACTTAGATGATGGTGCGAGAGCTCTTGTGTCTGGATGATGGTCTATGGTAATTTCGGCCTCTCTCTCAAAATAAAAAAATTACCCTTTCTTTTCTTGACGGTAAACTTAGACAGTAAACTTGGATGATGGTGGGAGAGCTCTTGTGTTTGGATGATGGTTTATGGTAATTTCGGCCTCTCTCTCGAAATAAAAAATTACCCTTTCTTTTCTTGAAAAGGGGAAGGCCAAAAAAAAAAGTTCAAATGATTCTATATTTCACCGTGTTTGTTTCTTTTTCTTGTTATTTTTTTATAAATAAAATGGTAAATATGCACTCATATCTTGGATACGGTAGCCTCGTATGTTGGGGCGATGCATCTTATTCTCAACAAAATAAAATTATATCAATGTCTAATAATCCAAACACATCTCTCGCGGAATCACGGGATGAGAACGACCTTTTCAAAGTGAAAGGTTGCCATCCAATTCGCGACTAGGAGGAATTTGCTTAAAGTAGTTGCTCAATTCAGGAGTGTGCCTCCCTGCCTGTAATAAAAAACCGAGTGGAGAATTATAAAAGACTCCTTACGATTTGGATCATTTTTTAAGAGTTTACTTATAGTTTAAATTTTGTTTATCACATCTCTTGTATTTTTATTTTATTTTTAAGGGGACACTTGACAAATTATGTTTGAATTGAAAATTTGGAAGGAGGATGCTGGGATTTTAATGCATTTTTTCTAAAATGAAACTCTAAGCCTTTACTATATATACAGGTACACCTCCGGATAAGAGAGCCTCATCTTCTTTTTTTTTAATAAAAAAAAAAATTCTTAATTTTTTCTATTTTACAGGTATTTTTAAAAAATTTAATATGATTTTTAATAATTTATATTTGAAATAATGATCTAAAAATTTAATAACTTGCCATATATCCCGTCATATAATAGAATTGGATGGCAAATAAATAGAAGAAGTCTATTGAAAATAAAATAAAAGTACAATAAGTATGATAAATAAAATTTAAATCACATTTTAGAATTTTTTTCCCAACATGCTATTGCCAAACAAACTGACAAACACATATAGTTTGTTGTGTAGTAATTTTTTATGGTCAACTCAAATATATTTAAAGTATAACAATGTCTAAAAGAATGTAAATGCTTCTGCCCTATCCCCAAATGCCCTTTTCGTAATTTCTCGTACGCTTTCTTTTTATTTATTTTTTGGTTCAAAGTTCGTTTTATTTAATTTACACAAAGAATAGAGGCTTATAGGCATGGGTGTGATAAAAAGAACTTGAAAAATTAACACTATTTATAAATTTTCATATAATTTAATACGATAAAACTTTTACATTGAGTATTGAAAATTTTACTTAATTTTTAATTAATTTGGTTTGATGATTTTTCATGATATCAATAGAAGGTTCCACATTACTAAATTAGTGCAGATTAACTACCTCACTTATTTTTTCATATTCTTTTTATTTATGCAATTGAATCTCAAAACTAATATGAAATTATATAGTTTTCTAAGACACTTGGTGCATCTCAATTACATTATTTTCTGGGAAGACAATTAAGGGTGATAACCAGTGTTATGTAGTTTGTCAATCGAGCTCATTTGCAGTTACTAGATCTGGCCAGAATAAAACTCCCCAAAACATAATTTTAAATAGGGCTATAATTTATAGTTAACAGTCAAATCTTTCAAAATAAAACTTCCTAAATATTATAGTTTGCAATATAATAATTGTAAAACTTAAATACATTGTTAAGATTTTTTTCATGTACACATTATGACCATTCATCAATCACTTGAAAAGTACATTTTCCACCTTAAATGCATAAGATTAAAAGTGAAAACAAGACAAAAAAAAATGGGTATAACTCCCAAATTACGATCACCTAAAATTGAAAAGATCATAAATTTATGAATTTGAATAATCATAGCAATTCATTTCCTTCATCCATAGTTTTTTTCTTTTTTTTTTTTTGCAATAAATGGTTAGAATTGTTTAATTTCATAAATTCATAACTTTTAAAATTTTGAGATTCTGGATCCATAATACCCTTACATCCTTTTGAAAACCCCAAAATAATAGTGGATTTGATTTAAAATTAGATTTACTTGACAGATTCTGCATATGGAAAGTTCAAAGCAAGAATTAGTTTGGTTTAAAGATAAATTTTTAAGAATTTATTAGCCATTATAAATTAGACTGAATTCTTGTATCTGTCCTGTCTCCTGCTCTCCCTTTCCTCTATCCTCTCTTCTATCCTTTATTTATCTCTCCCCTCTATCTCTTTTTCCCCCTCCATTAAATTAATAAAAATACGATTATTAATGTCACATAATACAAATTCTCATATTTATTATTTTTATTATTATCACTAGTTTTTATCTAGATAATTTATGATTTAATTTTTCAAAAAGAAATTTATTAACAATGAAATATTTTTATTAAGTAAATGAGACCATTATACATCTTTATGGCATAGAGGGACTGAACTGTCAACTCATTTTTTTTTAAGAAACTTAAATTTTGAATCAATTTATTGTTAATTTAATTCCACAAAGGAAAAGGAAAAGGAGGCAATAACCAGCACTTTAAGGATTTTTTTGGTTCATGAAATCTTACATTCCTGACTGGCATTATATTTTTCAAAATGTGATGCATGAAAATGCGATGTCTAAAATGTGACATTATTTTGTTTGGTACGCTTAATCAAATTTCTTAGAACGTGACATTATTATATTTAGTAAATAATTAGATTATAGGAATATTAAAATTTTTTATTAATATCATTTTCAAAATATAATAATCATAATATAAAATATAACAAATTATTTACTTGATAAAAAATATTAATTTTAAAGTTAGCACTAAAGTAAAATATTTTCTTATTTTTTATTTTAAAGAATAAAGAATTAATTCAAATTTTACTAATTAAAAATAGAATTCGTATAATATAAAAGTGAATTTCTAGAAATAGTATTATCTAACTCTTTATTACGAATAAGATTATGTACTTAAATTAAAATTTTATGAATCTATTTATTTATAAGGATAGTTTAACTTTTATTTTATTTTATATACATATTCTAGTTTACTCGAAAAAAAAAAAAATTATTTTTAAAAAATAAAAAATTTTAGAATGGGATATTTCAATAATTTCATATTTCAAAATTATTCGCGAGATTCTGACTAAGTTCGTTGAAGCAATCAGATCTTAAAGGAAAAGCGAGTTCATCTTCTCCGCCTAGGTTTTTACAATATACTCGCTATCAATGGCGGAACTCGCATCCCTCTCTCTTCTCTCTGCAACGGCCATCACCGTCTCCTACGCTTGACCTTGAATGGCCCAATTTCTCCTGCTCCCATTCTTCCTCTGAATCCGCTTTCTCGTGGCGAGGCTGTTCCTTTGCAGTGCGTCGTCAATGGAGGATAAGAAGAAGAGGACCAATTCCACTCTCCCGCCCAACTACGTGAGTCTCGCTCAGCTGAAGGAGCGGTGGCTCAAGGAGAAGGAGAGGGAGCAGAGAGAGAAAGATGAGGAAGAAGAGAGGGAGAAGCGCCTCCAGGAGAAGGAACGGGAGCAGAGAGAGAAGGTGGAGGAAGAAGAAGGAAGGCGCCGAGAACAGAGGTTCAGGGAAGAGAATCGGGGGAATCGGGGACTGACGAAGGACGGCGAAAAATCGAGCTGTGAGTTCCAGTCGGGGCCTGCTACCCAGCGGCGATCTCGAAGAAAGGATTGGAAAGTGTACAGGAAAGTTCGCGGGAAGATCGAGGACGGGCAGCTGAAACCGGAGGAGAACGAGGAATCGATGGCCGTGGCTGTTGCTGAAGTGAAGAGACTCGATGAGACCGAAGAACCCAAGCAAAAGAGTAAGAAGAAGAAGAAGAAGAGGAGAATTAGGGCGAAGAATAAGACAACCGGTGCTATGGCACGGTCCGAGAATGAACCGGAGCATAGAACGCCAATGATTGTGACTGAAAAGAAATATGAAATGAAAGTGGGCTGGAAACAATCCGGCGAGGCTCCTCCAGTGGCGAGCGGGGAGATTTTGGGAGAGAAAGCTCCTATCCATCAAGTGGTGGAGGTTGGAAGAATATTTGAGAATCTTTCGATGAATGATGGTCGCTGGGAATATGGGAATTATGGAAGGTACAATCGGTTTGAAGTGAGGCGGCGGAGAGGTTGTAGCCGAGTTTGGGTGAAGAAAGGAGAGACTACTTCTGATGGCAATGCTGGGGATGGCCCCGGCCTGACCAGTTATTGAATTGACACAGCAGATATACCCGGTGAAATTGCTTTGTTCCTTTACCTGCTAATTGTTAAGCTTTGCTTTGCTTGCCTGTCTTCATACTTGTCAAGAAACCAGGGCTTCTGTAGATATCCACTGAGCAAAACTTAGAATTGATATATGCATCCGGATGTTCTGTTCTGTTGTGGCGGTAAAAACTGAAATGGTAATGATTGAATGTAAGTGAGACGCACAATGGATGAAAAAGTACTTAATAGTTTCATTCCTTCTTGTGTTTGTGCAGGTTCTGTTTTAATTTCATGAATGTTAACGACATGTTTTGCTTTCAAACCTTAGCCCATTGATGTCAATGAATCAGATTAAAGTCTCTTTCTGTATATCAGATCATAAGGTGAATCCAATGTTTTAGTTAGGAGAAAAAACAGCAATTAATATGACATCATATACAAGTTCAAGTGATGTATTTGATTCATTCTGGACTGCGGCAAAGGTATGTTTAACAAGGTTGCTTATTCTGCTGAAAAGTGAGCCAGAATAGCTAAGTGTGGAAACCAAATTTGCACTTTCTTGCTAGAAGCTAATGTTGCCTAGCATGTTGGGAAGAGAATCAGAATAATTGAATCTGGAGCCTGAATGCCATTATTTGCGTTAATATGCGGCATGCTTAGATATTTCTAGCACCATGCTGAATGAAATGGTTGAATAAGGTGTTGCCATGGATATTTGGGCATGCAGTAAATCAGGATTGGCGTCTCTTCTTTCAAGCTACTCATTTCCTGCTTCAGGGTTTCTTGAACTTCTATGAGAGTCCACGGAAGCTCAACTGAGTTGATGTTTATTCTAAAAGGAAATAATTACCTGTCTTTTCTGTCTGATTAAATGTTGCCTTCCCACCCTGTTTTGCAAGACCTTTGATGAAAAACAACAGCTGTTACTTGTAGTGACTATTAATTTGCATCATGATCGGTTTGTAGCATGGACGAAAGAATAAAATATATATCATTGAAAGAAACTGACTAGAAGGTTAGCTCTATTCTAAAGTAGAATAGGAAGACAGTATAAGGGCACTTATAATTTGAGTACTGTCAACAACTTCCGGAACAAACGAGGGTGGTCACTTACATGCAGACCTCAAGGACATGGAATGATATGACATATGGTTTTTTTAAACTTGGGCCCTTTAGACAGTCAGTTGTTGTCTGGATCTAAGTTGTTGTCCTCGTCTAGTCTTTTTCGGAGGGATGTTCTTGTCTGTTTTAGCTGTCTGACTTAGGTGTTTGTATTTTATGTGTTTCCTGTGATCTGCTTTACCTGGTTCTGTTTTTCCATTTATTATTTCGTTCAATAATTTGTTTCTTTGCTGAGAAAAACTTAGATTACTCATAGATTCATGTCCTGCTTATGTTATACATAAGATGGTCCTACAGGTTTATGGTAAAAAATATTATATGATTTTTGTAAGTTCAAGTATATGTAGAGGTAGGACCTCAGATCTTTATGTACATTAACGTTGCAATATATATGGGAAACACTGATATTATAAGTTAGATGCAACTGCTGCCTTGCCTTGTGATGTTTAAAAAATAAAAAATAAAAAACATGTAGCCCAAAATGGCATCATTTTAGATCTTTTTTTCCTTCTTTTTTTTTTTGTGGGCACTAGACTTAGAAGCAGCAGCAGCACCAAAGTTAAGCCCTGTATATATACATACATATATATATATATACACACATACATATATATATATATATACACACATACATATATATATACACACATACATACATACATACATACATACATACATACATACATACATACATACATATATATACATACATATATATATATATATATATAGATGGATAGATAGATAGATATATTGTAGTTTTCCAATTGTGGGTGCCTTTGTCATTGAAAAGAAGGGGTATTGATGTATGTAGAACATCAGAATATGTTTCTTTGCTGTGACCTGATTTGCCTGGTTCTGTTCTTTCATTAATTCTTTTGATAGCATGTTGAGAAAAACTTGTGTGGTAGGTCATAGATGTGTGTGCTGGTCATGATGTACATAGGACATCAGAATTGATGCAGGAAAAATCAGCAACAAGACCTAGTATTTAGTCGGCTTGAACCATCTAAGAATCAAGGCTCAATAGTTCATTAAACTATGTTTTAAGTAGTCACTTGCATGTGCCTATTTTTTGAAATAATGGTGGGTTGAGATTTAAAGCTTTTATGAGAGAATTAAGGGATAGTTTTTTAGGGTTTGTTTTAACTTATTATATAATCTCCCTAAGAGGCTACTATATTCAGTTTTCCCTTGAATATTTAGAAATACAACCGTATTGGAGCTCGCTGTTGGGTTCAAAATCCTAGAAACTTATCTATCCTTGTTCCTACTTCGATATCATATCGTTTCTTCCCTATTTCTCTATCATTTGCTGGTGCTCTTGTTTTCCCCTGCATCAAGAATATTTGTACATAAACTTAAACAATATGCTTTGTTTGGAATTATCCAAATACGGATGGCATTTACATTGAAAGATGAATATGGGATTGCGTACTGAGGTAAAGGATCTGATTTATGTACGTCTGTTTTATCATGGTATGGTTTCATGGATTTATGTGATTAGGGATTGAATGTAGAAAAGGAACTTGAGTTGATTGGGTGTCTATTATGGTGAGGAGAGTGATCAAGGGAAAACGGATTAGAATGAATTGCCAACACTTGATTAGTGTGGAGTATACATTCCTTTGTCTCGATGAAAGTCTATTCATAGATGTTTATGGTCTCTCACAAATTCACAATCTTCAGACGAGCTTCTCACCTAAAAAGTTCCTGTTTACTGATGAAAGTTGTGCAAAATCTTCAAATACTTAATTGGTTTAAGGAGATCATTGGGGTTAGAGTATGTGGTAAAAATGATCTTCACAACATTTATTTTATATTGTGTTGGATTACTTCTCTTCCTACAAATAGACAAGGAAGTCACTGACTAAAAGGTGAGGTATCATATATGCTTGCTATAGATAGATTGAGATGTTGCCTGCCAATGATTTTTTTTTTTTTTTTTCCTGTAAATGGTACTAGATGGATGCTTCATATTTCATTAGTACAAATGAGTTCTCTATTAAGTATTTCCTGATTGTCCCTGAATCTTTGATGTTTCATTGTGATGACCAAATTGAATTGGTGGGTCTTTCATTCTCTATGATAGTTTAGACAAAGTTTCTGTTGTGGAGAAATATGAAATAGAAATTGATGTTATTACCCTGGAGTGCCATTGTTGGTAATGCTTTGACTGCGGTTCTTACTCATTCTATTTCTCATGTCTTTGATGTTTCATTGTGATGACAAAATTGAATTGGTGGGTCTTTCATTCTCTGTGATACTTTAGACAAAGTTTCTGTTGTGGAGAAATATGAAATAGAAATTGATGTTATTACCCTGGAGTGCCATTGTTGGTAATGCTTTGGCTGCGATTCTTATGCATTATATTTATCATACAACTATACGGTGTTCTTTCAATGACCTGTTTTCATTTCTCATCATCAAACAGTAATGTTAGTGTCCGTTGAATGTTTGTTGTCATCGTTGTAGCTTCTTGATCTTGGATCCATGCTGTGAATTGTGATTAGATAGCTTGTGCCTGCATTCATGCTAGTGGACACAAAAGTTATTTACTAATCCCATGGGGCTTAATGGGTTCACTAAACTTGCTTGTTTTTACCAGGTTAAAGTTATGCAGTCTTCTTGTTTTCGAGGGTTCTCTTGGTCACGCTGCTATTTGTATCTTGTGTTCCCATGTAGCCAAACAATGATATTGTAGGGTTTTTTTTTCCCGTTCGCTTCACTTCACTGGCAACACATGCAACCCTAGTTGTAAGACCCTGCCTGGCTGGATAGTTCGACCCGAAAGTCTGATGACCTGGCTGCAGGTTAGCCCAAGCTTCTTATATTATCCCATGGTAAACATTAGCTCGGTGGGTCCCAGCTGTCCTGAACGGATTGGTTCAAACCCTTTCTCTGATCGATGTCCGGGTTTGATAACTATGCGTACAAAGATTGATGGATGGCTATTAACTCAAACGTATGCTACCCTCACATTTTACCTCAGCATCTCTAACTTCCAAGAGGCATTTATTATTACATTCAGTTTCGTTCTGTTCACAAACTACATCTTTCTATATCTCGCAAACGAGAATGATCAAGAGGTTGCACAACAAGAATACCGGGGATCAGCCACGGTCTTTTGCCATGGAATTACCTAACCACCCACTGTTAACACAACGGTAAAAAAAAAAATACGATGCTGGAGTTATAAGTTGTGAGCTTACTTCTGTGACGCACACCCCTCCTGTAACAATGTCCATAGCTGATGGGGTCTGATCTTGGAGTCAAATCGATAGGGCAAAGTCAGATATACCCGATATTATAAGTTCATAAGAATACATCAACGAAGCCTCCTGGCACATATAAACAGATTCTAATTGTTCGATCACAGAGCTTACTAGAAGTGACACGTATGAGCTACAATTATATCTGGTTTAAACTGGTGATTCAAATGATCACATGAAGTGTTTGCTTCTTGACGTAGAGGTGTCTGAGTCGTGAGTCCATTTGCCCTGTGTCATAAGATATAATTTCTGGCGTTGAATGTGATTCATAGACAATGGATTTGCCATTTCAAAACGCCTCACGTTCACCATCAACGCACCACAGAAAGGGTCAAGGGGAGTGGGGCATGGGTCGGGTCAAGTCGTGCACGAGCTCCTAGTCTCTTTCGAAAATGGACCGTAATAAATGATGCATTGATGTTTGGGTCCACTTGAATCAAGAAATTGCATTATTGGGTCACGATGACTTTCAATGGATTGGGAGTGAGCAGTGAGGAGTTCAAATCAATCTCTGTCCACGTGTCACAATGATTGTTTCCTTCTCTCTAGTAGCGTGTACGTGTTGGTAAAGAGTTGCCCGCTTTTGGCCATTTGGACCTCTATTCTTACCCACATTATTATCATTATTTTTATTTTTTCAGGTTGTTGTGGTTCTTTAAAATAAATAAATAAAGGCATGAAGGGAACGAACAAGTAAATAAAAAGACATAAACATATCGATCTTCATCTTCATGAGATATAAAAAAGCTGATCTTATTCATCCAAGTATTGAATCATTAGGTTTTAATCATTATAGTTTTAGAGGATTGAGTTTTGTTGATGTTTTAAGTACTATATAACATACGAGCAGAATAATAAAATCTCTGGAAGTATGGTATGTCTATGCAATTATTTGTGTTCTTTTCATCCATATGGTTATAATTGTTCAAAAGTTTATGACCGACCAAGTATTATGAATACATGCGACTCGATTAAGAGTTTGGACCGAAACAAACCATGAACTCTTCTTGACTTCAATTTTTGAGAAAAGGAGTCGATTAAGGCGGGGGCAGACTTATCTAAATAAGCTATAATTTAACCTAAAAACTTTGAGTATCAAGTCTTCTCTCTTCAACTGTCAAGTCTCCAGCCTAAGTGTATTAATTATTATTATTTTTTTCCACCCAAATTCAATAGGAGACATTCGAACTCAAGCAGGAGCTAAAATCTTCCATGAAAGGTGTTTTTGTTTTCTTGTTTGGCTGCCATAGGACCTTTTCTTTCTTTCTTTCTTAATTTTTACTTTCTTTTTTTTTTTTTTTCCTTTTTGTTGCAAAGGTTGCCAGAGGACTTGGAAGCAATTCTGACCTTAAAAACGTAAGAAAAAGAACTGCAAGACATGGAGTTTTTATATCCGCAAACACAAGAAAACGATATTATTAAATGCCTTGGATTGTTTGAAGGGTGAAGAGGACAATCATTTGGATAAATGCCAAGTATTTGGAAACTCTGGCGAAGTAGTGTTAGTGTCATCATAAAGGTCAGGCAGCCAGCGGTGTTTGACCCCTTCCTCTGTATCTCCGGGGACCATGTACTTATGGCTCATGTGGGTAGAGCCCATTCTGAGTTGGGTATTAAGTGATCAAGCCAAAGGATCACCTCTGCACAAAACTACCCAACCTCTAAATGCAACATTCTTGATCAAATCAATTGAACAAAGAGATGCAGAATATATGTATTGTTTTTTTTTTTTTTTTTTTTCGTTCCTAGCAAAGGAAACACATACGAGGGGACAAATAATCTCCGTGCTTGTTATCAACCGCAGGTTGATAAGTTTGACAATGTATTACTCTGTCTCGTATCGGTTGTTACAGCCCCGGCAGTCAAGGGGGAAGAAATTTACAATTCGGATTCAATATTATACTATACGTTGAGAAAGAAATTGCATGACTTCTCGCGGTTTCTCCTATTTCGTGTGTTGAGAAAGATGGATTTTGTGATCTAGAAGAACGATGTGGTCCGATCTAATGAAAGGATTGATATTTACTAAAGTCTGACTCATGTGTTGTGACCTAATTAAATTAAATGGGCGAGCGGTTTTTCAAATCCATAAATTAGGCTGCAACAAAAAGTAGTTGTGGCAAATATTCTGAGGTTGGTGCCTACATTTATGGTGTGGGAGAATTGAACCATAGCCTCGCGGGAACAATCTTAGTACAATTTTGTCACGCTACACACCAACTGAAAAAGTCTTGTCCCCTTTTAAGTTTCATTTTATGACCCATGTAACGCTGCAATATTTTAGGGAACTTTCCTACTAGGCCGCAACCAAAGTCATAGTTAGAATATCATACATTCTCCATATAACCAAGGGGGAAAAAAATAAAAATAAAAATCCAATTATAGTGATTTCATGAACAGGTTCTATTACCTAAAATAGAAAAATACTATTCCAAATCAGGAAAATGCTAGAAATTATTGTTTCTTTCTCAAAAACATCTCCCACAAAAATAAAGTAAAAAAAATTGGTAGCAGGTCAAATTAGGCCCTCGAACTTTCATTTTGGGTTTAAGCGTGATCAATCGATAATCAGGAGTTTAAGTGTTCCAGCACAGTAAACTCATAGACTAATTTGTAGAGTTCTAGTATGTGTACATTATTCACACAACCTTCACACCGAAGTGGTTGTTAGGGTCTAAGTTGTTGCTTATAGCATTGCACCCTAAGTATTGAGTTTTGAATACCTATACCATTGCCTTCAGGCAATACAAATAAAATGTATCTAGGGTTTCATGGTCGATAGGATCTAACCCGTAAGGCTTGTTCAACCTGGTTAATATTTGTGTTGCATATATTAAAACATATATATATATATTAGGATATAAAATATTCTCATCAGCGTTGACATGACAAAATTTGAAGGGTGCTTTAACTTAGTAAGAATTAAGAACCCAAGCAAATTTTGCCACCATACCACTTTCGATGTGAAGGGAATGTAAATAATGTACATGCAATATTACTCTAATTTGTCTAATGAATGCAATGTGGATAATTTTCCTTTCAATTTATATGATGTTAAGTTTACTTTTAAGTTTAGTCCCAATAAAATTGTAAAGCATTGCAGGTGTTTAACCCTGACTTGACTGTGACTCTACTTTGTTTGGGATTGCGTTTCCACCCTCATCAGATGTGAGACAAAGCACCGTCAGAAAACCTTTTCTACGTAAACTGGAAAAAGAGAAGGGGAGAAAAAAAAAAAAAAAAAAAAAAAAAACACATGACCAAACAGATCCTAATACACGTATGCATTACAGAACAAGTACCCGGCAAGGGCCACAAAATGTATGAATGGACATGCATGTGCACATGATATTTAGCACATGACATCGGTCCCACTAAGTTAGTACAAGAAATCAATATATTTTTCGGACTTTGTACAAACTTAGGACCAATTTGATAAAATCAAATTCGTTTGGCAGATAGAAACTCTAACATAGCCTTGACCTAATCTTCTCGTACATATATCGGTGAATTTTTACAATAACAATTTTAGTTTAGTTAAGCGTGTGCTGGTGTATCGTTGTCGGCAGGTCACCTGCTATGAGTTTTTCATATATTTTATGACAAAAAAACGATAAATTTCTCAATATTCGGATTAAAGATTTCGTACTGGCACGATAGGCACGTGGGATGGGTCCGACATATTCCATCTCTCACCCTTGTGGCTAATTAGGCTTTTACACATCCAATCACGTGTACGTCTAAGCTTCCTACTCGGGTGTCACAATACTATTCGATAATTATAGACTGACGTGTACATCCATAGACTTTGAATAAGAATCCTATTATGAGGCTTGCAAATTAAATTACAATTATGGAAATGGAGAACTTTAAATAATGGTGTGGTTGAAAAGACAAAGCATACCACTCAAACGGGGTTCACTTTACATTACAACACAGATATCAATATGCAACATGTTACATGAAAAAATGAGTTTACAGACTCGTTTCACGTGGTGCATTAGATGTTAATTAAAAGTAAGCATTGAAAACATTTAAGTAATTCTAAGTAGGGATCAATAGTTCACGTGGTGCATTGTATGCTAATTAAGAGTAAGCATTGAAAACGTTTAAGTAATTCTTGAGTGTTACTTTTATCCCTTTATTTACAAATTTGTTTCGAAAAATTAAATAGGATCAATTATATTATAAGTGATTATAACCTAAAGACTTAAGTCCCCCTAGCCGCCAAATAGTCGATAACACCCCTCATTTACTTTCGTAGCTTTTTTTGGGTGAAATAATTTTACTAAAGAGGTCCACAAACTTTTGTATTTATTTCGAGCAATTTTGGATCATTTAGAGAATATAAAAGATAATTAAGAATCTTGCGTGATTCAGTCGTCACATTTGATAACTTTAGTGATTAATTTGTATCACTTCGAAAGTTAATTGTCCACCCGCGACAATACCAGTAACCTAAGAGGGGACTTAACCCTAGTCTAAATGCTAAAGGTGGGGGGAGAAAGTCAAAAAAAGGGGAAAATTTTGGGTTATATTTTAAAGGTTGATTAGTATTAGACAAGCAAAAAGGTGATTGAGGCAGTAAAAAAAAAACGTATATAATACAAGAAGGGTTTAGAGAATTTAGTACCACTTTGGAGTGGTTGAGGCACCAGTTACGACCCCCTGTATCCGTGCCCCCTGAATAAAAATACACATTCACTGAAACCACACTCAATATTTTAGAAGGTTCTAATAATTAATAAATGAATATAGGTTGAGGCCTAGTGTTAGAGGTATTTCGTTTACCTGGATATTTGTTGGAGAAATCTAGTGTGACAAAAATATTATTTATGGTTTTTATTGAGCTGAAAAAAAAAAAGATTTACGAGAGAAGAAAAAATTATATGCATCAGGTGTAATAATAGTTCGTTTGGGGGAGTTTGTTTTAAACAGTTTATAGTTTTGAATCATAAACACTTTTTTAAACGGCTGAAACTAGAAATTTATAAAGTTGTTTAGTATTTTGTTAAAAATAGTTGAAATCTTTAAAATAACTGATTATGTAAGTGTTTGGTAGAAAATATCTGAAATTAATTATTGACTATTAAATATGTTTATAAAATAAATTGTGAGAATGAAAAAAAAAAATTCAAGAAGAAAGCACAAATGGAGTTGATAAATTAAAATATTCTCGAAAGAATAAGCTGGAAATGGAAAAAAGTTAATCAGGGGAACTTACTAGAAAAATAGCTTAATTTCTTTACAAAAGTGGTCATGGCATGATTTGTCAAACACATACATGACTCATAACCACATAAAATAAACTAATTTGATCAAAGGCATCCGTCAGACACACTCGATGTAGGATTTACACCTGCCAACCATAACCACCTGTGTATCGGATTGGATACGGGAAAAAAAATGATTACATGGAGTGAATTTAACAAATGACACCGGTAATTGTGATTGAGGGATGTAATGAGAGATTGCTAGTAGCAATCTTATCCTCATGAATGATAACACAAACAATATACTTTTCTTCTTTCTTCAGTCCCGCCTTCAAATCTCTTGATCCAAGCACAACATAATTGAAGGAATTAGATAGTGATCATACATACGTAGCTTGTTGTTTTGCTTTCACGGGGACCCTTCATTATTGTATAACAATATTAACAATAATAACAACAGTGTTCATCATCATCTATATAGCCCCACCAAATAATTTAGCTTCATTGGCTTTACTTGTTAAATTCCTGAGAAGGGAAATCTCAAAGGACGCTAGGGCCAAGGAAACATAGTCATTCGTGTCTTCCGTACGACTGACGTTCTTTGAGCAATCCCATGGACAAGTGGTACTGATATATGAGAGCACATATTATTATTTACTAAAATATCCTTCCTTATATTTGCTCCATGTATGCTTTTTATAATTTTGTTGTAAAATCATTTATTTTCATAATTATTCTTATTCTTTATTTATTTATTAACATAACAATAAGAAGAAAAAGAGGAAGAAAAATAGCCTTTTTGATCCCCTAAGTTTTGGGCTAGTACCCATTTAGCCCTCCGAAAGCGGTCAATCCAATTCCTGAAATTCTTAAAAAGTACTCGATTCGATCTCCAAACTGATGTAACCATGAGATTTGAAATTACACATCAACAAAGCAATAGAACCATTTGTGTATGGCCGTTCTTTTGTTTCATGCACGCAGAATAATATTTTCAATGGATGAGATGTCTTTGTGTAGCAAAAACAACAACGATAATACGAATGGTGATAATAATTAATAAATAAAATCAATATTGTTGGGGGGCAGGGAAGTTGAAGATTCTCAAAGGGCACCATTTTAAAATTTTTTTTTCCCATTTGTTAATAGGTTTAGAGAGGATGGGCTTAAAGCCCCACAGTTTTCTTTCAATTTTCTATTGACTTTAAGCATGTCATCATAAAAATAAAGAAAAACCCATCCAACCAAATCATTGGTTGCCTTTGCTGCCGTTTTAAAAGGGAGCCTTTTGTTCTCCTTGGGATCAGTTTTTTTTATTTTTATTATTTTTTATCTTTGGCCTCTTTAGGCTTCTAAATATAAAGAATCTCTTCCTCTGATAAAATACACTTTTCCGTGAAGAAGGAACCAATAAATAATAAATAAATAAGCATCCACCAAATAATTAATAATAATAATAAGAAGAATAAGAATAATATGATAATTATTATGTTTATTTTTAAAAGAATGAACACCCACCAAATTATTGCAAGTGCATAAATGTAGAAAAATTGTGCACGAGCTGGCTGGCAACTGCTACAGGCCCCATGGGAGAGGGCGACAGGAAAACTAAACCCAATCTAATCCAAATCTAATCAACACCCTAATTTCTTCATGATTAGAGCTGCATTTCACTAAAATACTCCAGCCTGTTTCCCCCTTTACAGCACACTAAAATACACCCAAAGGACGTTTGACAGTGAAATGCTCTGAGTTAACCCTTTTGCCAAAACCAAAAACAAACCCCTCCCCCAAAGAAAAAAAAAAAAAAAAAAAGTTACCCTTAGCCTTTTTTTTTTTTTTACATTTCTGTGTTCATAAGATCACATGAGGACAGCTTCAATAGTACCAATTATGAATTATGTGGTGTAGCGGTTGGGTTCAAGCTGGCCACCGCTATGTGCTCTCTCTCTCTCTCTCTCTCTCCCCTACAGTTGTAGATGAAGAACCCCATAACTACTCCCCCAGTGGCCCATCTCATTACCAATTTCCCGTTTAATAATTGTATTTGTCTCTGTCAAAATTCAATTAATTTAACACTCTAATGAAATTTACTTAATTGCGCTTCATTTGAATGTTAAACCGTAAAATTTTTGGCTGAAATGGGTAAAGCACCCACCCCTCCCGCCTTCTCCTTCTTCTTCTTTTCTTCTTTTTTTTCTTTTTTTCAAATGTTTTCTCACTCTCTCTCTCTCTATCAAAAGCCAATACAACTGGCAGTCTTGATTCATTCACAAACAGATAAAATAAGCGATGGAAGAGTGGTGGAAAAGACAAAATTTGTGTGGGATTTGAGTGTGATTTGTTTGGTTCATTTCCCTCCCTACTTTCCTCCCCCTCCTACTCCTTATATACGAAGAAGAAGAAGAAGAAAGAGAGGGTCATTTTAATAATTCCCTTTTCTTATTCCTCTTATTCCCTTCGGCCCTCAACAGCAAATTACTCACACAAGAGAGGGAAGCAAGAAAAAAGAAAGACCCAATTCATTTAGGGGTTTCTTTTTATTTTTAAAATTTTTTTTTTATAGTTCTTCTCAGATGAGTTTCTCACCCTCCCAATTTGACACCAGTGGGAGTGAATCGGGTTGGACTATGTATTTGGACCAATCCCAATCCTACTCTTACTACCCATACGTAAATGAATGCCATGGGAGACCAAAGGAAGCTGAGGATTTGTCAATGGTGTCTGATGCCTCCTCCGGGCCTCCCCATTTCCACGAAGAAGATGAAGGAGAAGAAGGAGGAGAAGACGACTGCATCAATGGAGGAAATGGGTGCTCTTCGGCTTCCAAATCGAAGAAGAAGGGCGAAAAGAAGAAGAAAATGGGGGAGCACATGGGGAAACTCAAAAAGCATTCTTGCCTTGATGACACTGCCAGTTCCCCTGTTAAGGGCCTTTCCAAGGTAAACTCGAAGGAAAAAAAAAAAAAACAGAAACAAATTTGATTCTTCAATACAAAGTGGAAGTTAAATCCATTTGAATCATACTAATAATGGGTTCCCGTTTATTCCCTCAGAAGAAAACCAGTGCCTCCCATGGACAAGATTCAATGCAGCATGTCTCTGCAACACATTCTAAGGTAATTAATTTCCTGGGTCTTAATTTTCCTGTCCCCACTGATTCTTACTATTTACCTCTCCTTACTGTTTTCATATAATTGGAGCTGAATCGCATTCTCTTGTTACAGGGTTCGGCATCATTTCAGAGGCGCTTTAATTTCTTGAGGTCCTCTGTTTCTGAGAAACCCGCATCTAACAGACAAGGTCAGTAATTTATTTCCATATTTCTCCTTCCTCCAGTGCTTAATGCTGCCTTTCTTTTTTCTTTTCTTTTTTTAGGGTCTCAGATTTTTGTTGCATTTCTCTGGTGTTCTCCATGGGTCTGGATCTGTTGTTGAATTTCCCTTTTGTGTTCATTTTCAGGGTAAATGGGAATGAAGAGAACATCTTCAGATTCTGCTCAGCAATTGCAAAGAGAGAGAGAGAGAGAGAGAGATGTGAGGGGGGAAAAGGCACAACACAGAAAGTAATTGTAGCTTTGTTGCTTTCTCCATTCTTCATTATGTCTTATTTTTGTATTTGTTCCTGTCTTTGCAGTGGGAAACAAATTGTAATCCCAATGAACAGAATGGAATAAAATATTTCATTCCTTTGATTTTCTTTTATATATACATATATTGGGGGGTGGGTGGAAAGTGGGGGTAGTTCGAGATTTATCAATTCCAGTGCCCACCAGTGGGCTTCGGTCTGTACAGTTAACGCACCACCTCGCATCAGGTGATTGGCCAGAATTACAGATATTGCAACAATTGCATACAAAATTCCCTAAGCCAACAAAGAAATGTTTTTTTAAATAGACAAATACACGTGCACCAAATCTAAAACCCGAAACCTTACTCACATCCTTGCACTTGTACATATAGTATATGTCAATAAATCAAAGAACCTTGACAATAGCATAAATGATTTAGGATCAGTTTTAGGCCAAGTTGCTTTTGACATTTTAAAAAAAGAAAAAAAAATAGCTACAACTCCGGCAGGTTTATTTGAACCTTTTGAAGTGTTTTTGGAGATCGACAGAAGCTTTTCCAATAAAAAAAAGTTTAAAATAAACTCTCTACTAACTTAAATTCTAGGAAAAAAAAAAGGGGGATCCAACTCACATGTGAACCCTTTTTTATTGTTCTTATTGACATTTAGATACATTCGTTACTATTTATATTATTATAAAGGGGTAGGTTTATTGTTGTGCCCTCCCCTTTACTTTCATAATTACCCTAAAAAATTTCTTTTACCATACAAGGGTAATAATTATCAATATATACGGCACTTTTCACGTTTATTGGCTGTCCCAAATAAGGCTCAAACTCCCCCAAATGATCCCCTCGGTCTGCAATTCTGTGGGGGGTGGCGGTGGCCATTTTTGTAAAAATAACAAGCCATGTTCTCCTCTGTCATCTCACTCCAACCTGTCCACGCATGCTTTATTTTAATTTTTCTAACCGAGAATATACAAATTTTAATTTGAGATTAAACATTATTATTTGTTTCTTTCCAAAAAATACATATACATATATTCCTTCATTTTTATTTCCATTTCAAACTTTTTTGAGAGCTGGTGAGCGCTTCAGTTAGTCTGACTAACGAATTACAAGCTAATTTTAAGTGATTAAGCTCAATGTGCACGAGAGAAGATATCAGTGTTTGTTGCATATATAAGATGGATCCAAATCTTTTAAATTTGAAAAGTTATGGGTTTGGTGAAATTAAGCAATCTTAGCCATTCATTACAAAAATATATAGATAGAGAGAGAAAAGTTACTGATGAAAAAAAATGAATGACTAATATTATCTAAATTTATAAATTCATCACTATTATATTTTAATTTCACGTAAAATTTATTCATGTAATATTTCCAAAAATGATGAATTTCCAAAGATAATGGAGCTAGGTGGACATATATGAGATAATAGTGTGTAAGATTTTTCCAAAGATAATGGAACTGGGTGGAAATATCAAGCTGTAGCTATCTTACATTCCCAACCCCGTGGACTGTGGTCTTTGCGTAATAAGTCAAAATGCTCTCAGCTAACACGAAAATAAATCTATCCACCTACACTCCACCTAACAGGAAAATAATTTTATACATATAGTGACAGTGAGGGCGAAAGAGCCAATTCATTCGGGGCCACATAAGACTGCGTAAATAAATTTTGATAGTTAGATTAAATATTATATGCATATTCTACTGATATGATCAATAATAAAAATTAGAAATATTGACTATCTCATTTATCAATAGAATGGTATTTTAGTTATTTTGAAATACTAACGAGATCTAAAAGGCCTAGAAAATCTAAGCCCATATATATATATATATATATATATATATATATATTTATGAAAAATTGTTTGTACTGTAACATAATAAGTAATTTAGTTATTGTGTCATTTAAAAAAGTATTATTTTGGATCTATTCTAAAATATTAGCCATAAAGATTGAACGGGCTTGAAAAAAATAAAAGTAACATATTTTGTCACACAGTTTTATTACGTATAGATCTCTCAGGTGTAAATATTCAAAACAAGTATAACAATTTCGATCTCTTGGTATTTTGTAATATAAATAAAAACTCAATACATATTTACCAAAAAATAAAAATAAAAATTTAATACTTGATGAAATTGTATGAAATTGGAAATGCGATCTTGCTCTTTCATGTTCATTCAATGTATAAAGGTTGAAACTTGAAAATTTGATATCAAAGATTTGTTTTAGGTGCTACAGGACATAATTACCAAACACTTGGTCATTTTCGATAGACACGTGTCTTTTTCTTCAAATCTTTCTCTTTTTAAAACACTCATTCAACGTGAACTTCAAAACATGACTCTTCCTATTGTGTTTGATTGGTTGAGAGACCTTAATTAGATTATTTAATCCATTTTTCACCAACTGTTTGGAGAGGGCTTGAACGATAAATTGAGCCATCTCATTAGGTCCGCTTATCTACTTATATTAAGACATCTTATCTAAAAGCCCTAATAATCATATTTACCTTAAAAAATTAATAAAAAAAACATAAAAAACAAAAAAGCGCTCATTACTCTGGACGTTCCTTCTCGTTTTACTCTTCTCCTCTATCATTTTCATCTCTATTTTTTTTTAAATTCTTCTTCTTCGTTTATCATCGTACTTTTTGTTTTTCCCATGTGATTTATCTCCTTTGGGTTTTTTTTTTACCCTTTGTTTATCTGTTTTCTTTGCCGTTTTGGAATGGTTCGACTCTAAGAACAAAACCTCACTATTTTTTAATTAAAAATTCTTCTTAATAATTACTTTACTTACATCTGAGAATGGATCTATTGATACGCCCTCCAAAATTTCTTATAATTTATTTATTTTTTTGATGTTTTAGAGATGGTTAAGCTCCAAGAGCATCAAGTCTATTTTATTCAGTTTCTTTTAAAGGTTTAATGGTTTGACTCCATTTTGGAGCAAATTTAATGCCTTTGTTGTTTTAGATTATATGAATTTAATATAAAAATAATAATTTTTCATATCAAACCTTGTTCACTTATCATGTTTCAAAACCCAAAATAGAATATGAACTCCATTCAATTGGATAAGTATCTTGTCTATATTCAGCCAGATTCTCTTACCTCTTCAACCCGTATGTAAAATTTCATTACTTTAATTATATATATTAAACTTATAATTATTAGTAATTAAATGATATGTACACGGTTTAAATCTAGTTCACCGTAAATAAAGAGCGACAAAGCTTTTTTACGAGTGCAACTTGGAATAGAAAGAGAATATTGAAACAAAAGGCAACAACTCAGCAGGAGCCCAACCTGGCCAAACCCATACCCACGAGGGGGACTGCGATGCTAACGTAAACGCAATCATTGTCCCTGTTTTGGTGGGATTCCTTTAAAATCCTCAGAGCCTCTGTAGTGTTCAATCACCCTCTCTCTGTATCCTTCACAAATACAAGATATTCTTTTACATATTTTAAGGGAAAAAGACAAACCCCACTGAGTCCCGCCCTTCTGTTTTTAATGAATAATTGGTGCTTCTTCCTTAATATGTAATGCAATAATAGGGGCTTAAATCTTCCCCTAGGCACCCCACGTTTTGGTACCCAGACCCATCCAAGACCAGACTAGGACTCCAACTTTTACTAATTTAATACATATATTCATATACCATGTTTAATTTAGGTTTATAATATTTTTATATATAGTTGTATATTATATAATATATGCGCACATGTATCTACATCGATTTAAATTATAAGATAAATCTATTGAGACGGTGATAACATGAGTAAGCACTTTTTATTTTATTTTATATACATACATATGTATATGTATATATATATACACACACATGCATGTATTAAATTTAAATTATATTAATATATTAAGACAGTGCTAACATGAGTAAGGCCGCATTTTCTTTTTTCTTTTTTCTTACATAAGTCAATGTGGTGCTGAACCACAGAATGAAATTTTTGACTATTGGATTAAAAAATTTTACTCATGCTTAACTAGCCGGTAAAGAAATGATCCAATCCAAGTATGGATGAGACGTTAAACAATAGGATGCAACCTCCTTCCCATGTAGAGTAAAGCCCAAATTTATTTTATTTTACTTTTTAAATTTTCTAGTCTTATTTGGATGCTACGTGAACTTGCTCATGGAAAGGAAAATAAAAAGCTTACTCGTATAATCGTAACGTTTAAAACTTGAGCTTTATGATTAAAAAATCAAAATTAAAAAAAGAAAAGAAGAAGAAAGATCCAATGAAACTAGCATTCCCTAGAGAAGAGAAATTTCTTTTCCTCTCAACAAAACTACCCAGCAACCAAAAATAAAAAGTGGAATGAGCTTTACAAAATCATAATTTTACCTTAACCAAACAGTGACCCTACTGAATTTCCAATCATTCATAGCTCAAGAACTCCGTGCTCTTATTAGAAGCATCGTATTCACATGTGCAGGTGAAAGTATACAAATAAAAGTTAGACATGATATGTGACACCGCAGTCTAATAGTCACAATGCAAAGGGCAAAAGAAAAACAGTCCGACCCCTCCGTAACAGACTTCCCCATTCGACTCGGTAGGAGAGTACAATTCTTCATTTCACCAAGAAAAAAAGCCAATCTGCAGACCTAATTTAAGGGTAGACAGACCTCCACCAGGAATAATAGTACAAAAGAAAAAAAATTGTAATGGAAACCATGCACAGCGATCAGGGAAGATGCATAAACTCCAGACTAACAAGTGTTTTTTACTTCAAAAAAAAAAGAAAAGGGAGGGAATGCATGAAAACTGTGAAGCCCTTGTATCCGATTCTAATCAAGAGGAACTAGAACTTGCAGTGTGTGGTTTCCCCTAACCTCCATAAATAGCTACGAACTCAAAGATACGAGCAAGAATTCAAAACGATTTTGCACCGAATAAGATCGAATTTGATATGTTTTCCAGATATTGTAGTCTGCAAATATTTACAAAGGTTCATTAACATTGTTGCTGGAATAAATTAACAAAACAGAACCTTCAAAGCAGTTCATGGTTAAGAAAGAAACAGGTCACTTTAATCATATTGACTAGAATAAGTAAAAAAACTCAAAAAAGTCTTTCTATCAATTAGTTCGGTTTCCGAATTATGGTCTCGGAACTTACATTTCAATCTTCTGTTGATGGGAGAATTTTACAACTGTTTTGATGCTGAGTCGACCACTGAAGAAGCCATTACCAGCATCTTGATCCATTGGCATCCCAAAATCAATCCCACACATTGCCCATAACACAGATAACAATATATACAGAATTATAATATAACGACCAGACACTTAAAAAGTGAAACAAGGTGGCAAATATGACAGGGTTTTAAGAGCTATCAAAAGTATAATGATCTCAAATCTGCAACCAAGTATTCAGAAAAGTTGAAAAAGAAAAAATAATAATAATACAAACTCCTGCACCTCCTTGCTCCCTCCCACATAAAAAAGTTCCACCAATATAAGTGCAGGAAGGACATCTTTGTACCATGTTGAGAATCCCCACATCGGTTTGGGACAGTTTAATCTTGAGTTTGAAGTATCTATTGGGCTACCCCCCTCATTACCAATTGGTTTTGATGTGGAACCTTAAGATAGTACTAGAGTCCGTTTTGTTTGGTCCAAAGGTAGCCCAAATTCTGTTTGACCCAAGAGTGGTCCATCTGTATTTGCCCCCATCTAGTTGTGTCCGCGCAGACCCAAGTTGAGGTTGCCCATGAAGGGGATAGTTGAGAATCCCACGTTGATTTGGGACCTATTATTTTGGAACTTGAATTATCTATTAGGCCTTTTGCCCAGGGGACATCGTCGGAGAACAATGTTGGGGACAGTGAAAACCTTCCATTAATTACGGCCCTGGAGATCGTAGGCTCAATCCTAAACTCATAGGTCTTTTCATGGTATGCCTTCCTGTCTCTCCCCCTCATTGCCAATTGCCAATTGGTTTTGATGTAGGACTTTAACCTACCATATTCACCGAAAGGTAATACCCTGTGTAGAGGACCTTTACCGAAGAACTACAAATTCTTTCAAAAGACTTATATCATACAACTTCTTTGTTCCCTCACAAGAAAATTGAAAACTGCATCCACCCATCAGGCCGGTAAAATTTTAGGGAGAACTTTTATCATGTATTACCACTCTCTTTTGTGGGCAATGCCACAGATCAACTTGGAAGTTAAAAGATGCAATACACCCAATCTCAGGCATACCTACAACCCAAAGCCAATACCAAACTCATGCAGGAGAGATTGGGAAATCTGTCTGCAGGGTTTTAGTGGGAAGAAAAGGCTTTCAGAATGTTGGGATCAAGGTGTCAAGGCTGCAAATGCTTAGGATACAGTCTAGAGAAAAAGACCAAAAAACTAACCAAGAATAAAAGAAGAACAAGGAAAGATATAATCCAAGGAAATCCAGATAGGGTTTGCCAATCTCTCTGGCTAGGAAAATTATATATTCTTCTGTGTCAAAATAAAATAAAATAAAATAGAATCACAGCTGCTTCTATAGACTTGAGGACGGGAAACCCCTGCCACCAAACAGAAACCAGCAAATTAGTTATGCGTGCGGACCCATTAGTTTTTCAATTTCAATTTTGGTCTTGCCACATTGTTGTAATAATTGAGGACAACCTTCAATTTTTAACAGCCAAAAGCCACTCCAAAATTGACCATTCCTCCTCATCTCTCCTCTTTGCCTTCCCTTCTCTCCCTAGTTCGATCCAAGAAAATCTAGAAGGGCCAAACATTCCCTACATTTGTGCTAGACAGGATAAACACTAACGATCTTATACAAATGAGGATGCCGGATAAGAACTTTCACCTGCAGTTTTTTCTTTTTTTTCAGCATTTGCATTTCCAAGAGTCAAACTCTAATGACTTGCATTGTTCTTTCTGTAGGACCATCAGGGATAAACTTTCTGGTATCTCTGGGGAGTTATGGTTATGGGTTTTCTATAGTTCTGTTGTTGGATTCTTTTGATTCATTTTGGGGATTCAGAGAAGGCAACAAGAATAGAGGCTGGACCAGTATATGCTATTTTTCACATCTTTGGATTGAAAGAAAAAGTGGGATTTAGGGAGAAGCATGTATATTGATTTGGTTTGGGACAGATTCACGTTCCACCTTCCTTGCTTACCTTTGTTGCTACTTGGAAAATGTTCCAAGGGGTTACCCTGAGGGGCATTCACCATGATTGGGAACTTTTCTTATGAAAAATTTGCTCTTTTATTTTTTTATATTTTGGCTGTGATTTGAGGAAATTATCCTCTTTATTGTATCTTCTTCTCCTTCATCAATAAAATCTTCTTTCTTTATCAAAAGAAATTCCAAGGTACTTCTTAAAGGACTTGACCCATGCCATGAAATTCATGAAAGCATGACACACATCTTGAATAGGATAAACATCCCATACCTGACCATCCAAACCAGCAGAAAACTTGGTTGTGGCTGGAATATAGGCATCACCCATATGTAAGGAGTGAACCTGCAAAAGAGTTCTGAGTTGACTATCCCATAATTGAACGCTGCGAGAACTGTCTGCACTGACAACAGTCTCGGACCTGAAATAATAATAATGTAAATCTCATGAAGCTTGAATCTGAAAACAGTAAAAGGATGTAGAAACAAAATGACCTATACTTACCTTAGAGCAAGTAAAGACCATATGCATAGTTATGGTCCACTACCCAATCCTCCTAGTCCCACAGTTATTCTGTAGATGTCGCGAACCACATCAGCATCGCGGCGTCTTATAAACCTGCATTTGCCATTTTATAGATAAGATCAAGTTACATGTGTACTAAATTATATTTTCACATATGTACACAAATAATTTTAAGACTCGTACCCATCACTACTTCCAGAATATATTAGCTTTGCATCAGGACTCCAGGTCACACATAAAATGCGTCCTGATTGTCAAAGTAGAACTCTTTGTAAAATGGAAAACAATGCATCACCAAACAGAGCCATTTGAAACAAAGGGTGTAGATATCTCACCCCTGACCCTAGGCAATGACTTATTGTAAGTTAACTCGTCTTATCAGACAAGCTGTCTAGATCCGCATGCAACCATCATCACATACCAATGCTATGGAGAGACTTTTACTAACTAGATGCAGGTTCAACTGAATCTCTGAGTCATCCTCACTTTCACTGGTCTCATGCTTATCAACATTGTTAAGCCTTACATCTAAGCATCAATTTCCAATATGATGAGACTGGCCCCATCAGAAGCTCTGGATTACCATATCGTTCCACTGCCATTTTCCAAATTGAGTTGAGACCCAATCTAGTCCAGTGCTATCTGGCAACACAAATAATATTCGGTCCTTTAATTTACCAAAATAATAATAATAATAATTCGGTCCATGTAAATTAAACATAAGCTTGAACAGATTAAACAACGGATAATCAGAATCCTTATATCAAATAAATCAACAGAGTACATAAATAGAAAACACTGAACTTTTGAGTTCAGGGGATGAAACAGTGTCTAGGGCCAATCCCTCAACTGCTCTTGAGCATTGTTTAAACCAATCCCCCTGGAATATCAGAAACATAAATCTGAATAATAAAACATGAACTGGTGAACCAAAATCCCTGGACAGAAAATTCCTTTACCACAGAATGAAAAATAAAATAAAATAAAAAATTCAAAACGGCAAAATGCAACCCATGAAGCATGACATTCGCTAACTGTACCTTGTGCTTCAAGCCAAACAGATCCCACTCAGGCACCGATTCGTCTATGATGGGCAAGAAGAAGCGATCCAAAGGAGCACCTCCGGATCCAGTCCAGCAACAACAGGGACGAAATCCTCAAGTTAGGGCTTTCATGTACATCCACCATGAAACCCACCAATGACGTCAGTAAAGAACAAACACGAAGGAACCAATAGCGGAAAAGGGAAAACATAAATAAGGGATGAGGGTCGAAAAATTACTAGCTCACAGTGCCAGGAAATGAAGCCAGGGCGGACGATCCAAACCTCGAGCGAGCCATCCTCCCTCGCGGCGGGGACCTAAGAGTGGTCGAAACTGGTGGCTAAGGCCACGGATGGGGATGGCTTCCACCTGATGGAGGAGGATCGGAAGTTCGAGAAGTTGCAGAGAGTGCCGGGGAGAAAAAGAGCAAAGGAAGAGAGGAACGCGAAGGCGGGACGAGGAGATGAAGGGGGCGCGAGGTCGTAGAGGGTTTGTCCGATAGCGCATTTATTGTAAGGGAGAAGTATCTTTTTGGCCCCTCAGATTTGAGTAAGTATCATTTTAGTCCTTTACGTGCGATGCCTAAAAGCTTGCTAATCAGAATCAACTAATTGGTTTTGAGAGATAATCAAAAGTTAATGGACAC
Source organism: Santalum album (assembly GCA_034195605.1). NCBI lineage: Eukaryota > Viridiplantae > Streptophyta > Magnoliopsida > Santalales > Santalaceae > Santalum > Santalum album. Next base: position 51,191 of record JAXCHL010000044.1, read on the forward strand.
TAACAATTGGCAATTTATAACAAACAAACCAATCAATAACAGCAACATCCATAATAATTCATGTTGGGTGGCTGTGTTATTTATTAACCGATTAAAAAAATCAAAAGTAAAAATAAAATTGGGTTGTGTTATTAAATTACTTTGCAATCAATATCTCCTTCCTCTAGATGCCCATGATTATAACATAATTGTGATAATGTTACGTATTAAAACTCAAGGCTCAGTGAATCTATTCCCCAAAACGACTTATATTCATTGTTCAAATCTCAACCTTATAAATCGAGTGAGCATAAAAAGAAATATATCGTGCCACTTTTTCATACAATTCATTAATGCATGGGATTGTCTTTTGTATTGCCGACCAAAAGATTTGTAATTATTTTGAGTATCTAGACTTAATGGATAGGAGGTTTGTGCATAAGGCAAGTGTATGAAAGTTAGTAGTTACTTTTCCATGCTCATATAATCGGTAGGATTGAAATTTGATAAATGATCCAAAACGGCATTGTTTTAAGGGACACAATAGGTATTGGGTCAATGTATAATTTATGTTTGGCTTGCACTGAAAACTAAGTTTTCAGTGTTAAATTTAATTTTATTCAAATTTGTTAATATGGTGCGTTTGCTTGCTATGGTGATAAGTTTATAATGCGTATTTAGCTATTCGAATCAAGATTGAGGAAAATAATCATGTAAACTCAATTGGTTAGGTCTTGTGTTGATTAAAATAGTTAAGACTTTAGTTAAGGCAATTTAGTAAGCTTTAATAAATGACTATCCATATAAGGTTTAAAATAACAAGCATAAAATATAATTCATTTAGGCTACATTAAAAATTCAGGTTTTAAAGCATAGAATGGTTTAACTTATGTTATATTGTTGAATAACAAGTATTTAATTCCCTATTTATATTTATAGAAAATTATTGTAATCTCTAGGGAATAAGAAATGCGATTTCGCAATAAAGGTATATCGCACTCTACCTTAGGGAAAAAAAAAAAAAAGTATACTGTGTTCAAATTCATTTTATTTTTGCATATACAAATTCGAAATAAGCCAAACGCGAAGGAAATATTTGTAAATTGTGAGCACTGACAAGAAATATACTATTTTTATTTTCGGGAAAATTCGAAAGCATTAAAAAGTGACCGTTGTCGCAGAGTCGATCCCATGAAATTAATGAGAAATAGTACTTGAAGTCCCGGAACTCTCTCTTCCAAAATAGAAATAAAAAAGCTCAGGAACCCTAGCGGTCGAGCTTCTCGAAGACCACCGAAGCACTGGCGGCGCGCTCACAACTCCTCATCGATCCCATCCGCAATGGAAGATGCGTTTGCCAGATCCGTTCCGGATGTAATTTGCAATCGCTGTTCTCGGCTTTTTTTTTTTTTTTGGCTACCTGATATCGCAGTACCAATTGAATTTAAGATCGTTTTGGCGAAAATGGAAATGTTTAAATTTTGAGATTCGAGTTTGAGGTGGCATACACTGGAAATGCCAGATTTGGTATTTTTCTTTTCTGATTTTCTGATTTTCTGATTTTCTTGTCAGGTTTTGGAATTTTTCGGAGTGGATCCTAGGAGAGGCCTCACTGAATTCCAGGTATGCGCTTGTCTGTTTTTCAATCAGTTGTATCGTTTGATTTCAGTTCATGAGACGGGACAGGATTTAATGTGCGTATTGGATCAAAGTTCAGGAGTTTCTAGTCTCACTTTATTTAAATGCAACACATGATTCATATGTTTTGTTGTTTGCAGGTGGCTGAACATGCTAGAATCTATGGTAAAAATGGTAAGCATTCATTTCTCGTATTGGAAATTTATAAATAAATAAAACAGCATAGTGATTTTCCAACCCAAAGAGTTAGTCGAGTGGGAAAGTGAGAGACCCTTACTTTGAACCACTAAGTTTGATTGTCGAGGTCACACATCTTAGGTTTAGCCGGTCCAAGTAGTTAGGGAGGGTTACTTGCGCTTGGAGGTTGATGCTTAGTTACGGATGTGCCCCATTAGAAAGGAAAAGCATAAAAAATTTTCCCAGCATTTTTTTCTAATATTTTCAATTTTAAATTTCTGGTGTTCCTTTCTCTTGAAATGCACATTAATGCTCAAATAGCATCCTTTATAAAAAGAATTTGAATATTTATCCCCAGGAATTTGTAAAAATTTGTTAACTGTATCATATTACTTTTTTGGAGTTTTAACTCTTTGATTTGTAATCTGCTACTTGTTTGATGGTTAATCTTTGCATTCGGGGCACTGTGCAAATTTTTTTTTCTTGGGTCGGCACCGTCAAAAAACTTATGAACACGAAGTTTAGTGGTCATGTTTTTCAGCTGCTGTGTTGCAGCAGATTATACACAAATTGATAGTTAAGTTTTTCTTTGCATGTCTTCTAACATGTTCGCCATATGTGGTTGCATGTGTCACACTTGGATGCAGAGTTGCCGTGCGAGGGAAGTAAGTACATGGAAATTTCTATCTCTATTTTAGTCTCAGTTTTATAACCCTAGACATCTCTGATAAGTTGTTTCTTAATAATTTTGTACTTACTCAAGAATTCATGAAACGACTGCAAATTATGATCTCTATTGGTGTATGTATATAAATATGAGAGAAGTGAATGCGAGGTGCCACCGTACCGCTCCGGTGCGAATGCGTCCCAAAATGATGTTGTTTCACTATAGTGTACTTAAAAATTTAAGTAAAATGCGATTGGTACGGGGTGCATTTGCTTGGAAGGAGTTGCAGTGGCACCCCATTTCCATTGTTCTATGTGTGTGTATATTTATCAAGAGATTTGCTTTAACCTGCATCAGTAGTTCTCCCTGTATTTTATTGAACTCATTTTCTCTGTCCAGTGACCCTCTCTTACCATTATGATCTAATACCATTGAAAAATGATGCCAATTGTGTCACATAAAAGCAGAACTGTAGCCGGATAGGTAATTTGTGCATTTCACTTTGAGAGTTTGTAAGATTTGTGTTATTACAATGATTTTCTCTTTTGTGCTGAATGCACAACGCCAACATCTGAACCCCTTTAAACTACATCTCAATTATGCAGGTACTCCCTTTTGGAAATTGGTTTTGAAGCAATTTAATGATTTGCTTGTGAAGATATTGATTGCTGCTGCTCTTGTTTCCTTCATTTTGGCCTTGATTGATGGAGAGACTGGACTAACCGCATTTCTGGAACCCTCTGTAAGCTGCTATATCTTTCTTTGTTTTGTATGCTGTGGTGTTTATATCACAAAAAATTCTACACGCAAGTTCTTCATGCTTAACATTTTTTATACATAAATTTAGATAAGTGTTGCAGTTATGCTGACTTTGATGTGATCAAGCCTTGAATAACCTGTTCTTCTCCTGTTGTGAATGACTTTACTACTTACTAAAAAGACTTTGAAATATTTGCAATGAATTTTGTTGCTTAAGGTTTTTATAGTAGCCTGAAGTATTTACCGGTTCTCTAGGAAGATGTGTTGGTTTAACAGAAACAATTAGAGGGTTCCTGGCAATAAAAGATGCCTTCTGTAATATTTTGAGCTATGTATTTTCTAACTTTAACCATGCGTCCTATATTCATCGGCCATGACTTTACTATGTTATGCTTGTACTCTCAGTATATCGTTCTATTTAGAAAAATAATCTATTGAAAAAGAAAAGGACTTGTCACAAAACAGAAAATAAATCATCCTATGAAAAAGGAAAAAAAGATAAAAACGACACAGTATTACAATAGGAATGCTTTTTCCTCTCTCTGAATGACCTAATATTGATCCCTTGGGGGATATTCCAAGATATAACAAGAAAAGAAAATCATTCTTTCCAAATTAAAGCTGGAGGCATGCTTTTCATTTAAATGATCTCGTTGCTCCTTTTGAGCCTATTGCTATAGATAGTGGCGAGCAAAGCCCAGATATTGGAAATGGGAACAATATGGATGTCTAAATTTGGTGAAAATGAGGGACAGAGTGAGCAAATTCCTCATCAAACATCCTCCCATAACCTGATGGTGGTCTGGGGAAAGGGGAAGGAGAGAAGAGAAAGAAATCAGAGATATAAATAGGAGATAGGGAAATGTTATCCTTTGTTAAGTTGCATCACGAAGTGGAAAATTCAGTATTCCTTAGATAATTGAATGAAATCTTATTTACTTGGAGATGAAGGGGAAAAAACTAAGGACTGGAAATGCTTCTAGGAATGGAAACAAATAATTCTAGGAATAGAAACAGAATACTACTAAAAATTAACAGAGGATGGAAAAAAATTGATCTGCCGGCTGATGGTGGTCCAGGAGGAGGGAAAAGAGAGAGAAACCAAAGAGACGAATATATGATAGAGAAATCATACCCTCAGTGTTGGCCTTTTAACGAGAAAATTAAGTTCCTAAATTAAATTCTAGTAATGGAAACATAATACTAAAATTAGCAGAGAATTCTGAAATAATAGTAATTAGATTACATTAATGTCCTGGAATTTAGTCAATAACCCAAATTAATTTATTTTGCTTGTTGCCGGGACCTCTTCATGTTTTCCTCACTTGGAACTTAGTAATCATCTCATCATATTTTGAAGCCTTGCCTGGAGAGAGTTTTGCTTGTGTAATGAGGTCTGACTGGTGATGCCTTGTTGGGACCTATAAACAAAAGCCTCTTGTTCACATTTTATGCCACGAAGAAGTGCTTTCACAGTGTTTATGAGTTTTGCAATGGTAACCTATATTTGCCACATACTCATTTTTTAAATTGGTATTTGTATTTGCTTGGTTCTACAGGTTATCTTGATGATATTAGCTGCAAATGCCGCAGTAGGGGTAATTACAGAAACAAATGCTGAAAAGGCTCTTGAGGTAAGCTTCTAAGTTTCACGTTGTGGAATTTCAAATAATGCTTTTCATTTAACTAAGGGTCAAGTGATATGTGCTTGTTCTTTTTTTTTTTTTCTCCCTATTTTAGGAACTACGAGCATATCAAGCAGATATTGCTGCTGTTTTACGAAATGGTAATGCACATTTTACTGAATTTTAAAGCTGGTTGAGCCTTTGTTAAATGGAGATTGTTAGGTATTTAGTGTGTCTTTATAGAATTTATGGCAAGCCTTATCACAGGCTCTAGTGTCGGGATGGGTTATCTATAATGGTAGGTTTTCATGAAATTGTGGTTTTTTGGGGTCAAACTATCCATCAATCAGAATATTCATATTCAGGTACTAGAAATGTTTCATTTGCTTCATGGCTGACCACCTTCGATTTTCATATGAAACACTTTTAAGGTTTCATCTCCCCCCCCCCCCCCCCCCCCCCACCCAAATGTCCCCCAAGTTATATAGTTCTGTGTTTAACTGTTTGTTTTGAGTGACCAGGTTGCTTCTCTATTTTACCTGCAACAGACCTCGTCCCTGGTGATATTGTGGAAGTTAGTGGTAAGCACATCAGATTTTAGTTGGGACAACCTGCCGATGTTGAAGTTTTATATTCTTGCATATGCTGACTTATTGCTTTTATTGGAAAAAATAGTGGGATGCAAAGTTCCAGCAGATATGAGGATGATTGAGATGTTAAGTGATCACTTACGTGTTGATCAAGCAATTCTTACAGGTATATTGATGTCCATGTCAAATAATTTCTACTAGTGTCATTTATTTTGTGCTTCTCAGAATACACTCATCTGATTGTTTTGCTTGATGTGATTATTTGTGAAGGATGGTCATTAAGTTTGCAAGTAATGAATGTTTGTCTGATTATAATGCTTATTTTCTTTTATGAGTTAATAATTAGCTGGAAGCTTTTATGTATCTATTACAGGTGAGAGCTGCTCCGTGGAAAAGGAGGTGGATTGTATGTTATCAACAAATGCTGTGTACCAAGACAAAACCAATATCCTTTTCTCGGTAATATCCTCTTATACTTGCCATGTTACTTACTCAATCTGTACTGTCTTCTTGGAACAACTTTGTTTTGTCATTTGATGGAACCTTGTATATTAATGCATAATTTTTGGTAGATAATAAACATTGCATGTTACTATTACACTGCTACGAAGTTTCTTGATTGCATAAAAGATTTGCTTATTTATATAAAATTAGTGGTTTATTATTGCTAAAAATAAGAATAAAACTAGTGCTTTATCGCAGCTGCAATGCTTTTAAGTTAAAGCTCTCAAAAAGAACGAGCATGACATTTTTCCCCCAGCATGGCATCAAAACTGAATGATTTTTTTTGTGTTGCTAGGTATGACTGTTGTATCAGCATGTGCAAGTTTTTGTTCTCTTTTATTCTTGTTATTGAGTTCCATATAGTCTTTTTTAATTTGTCTTTCATTGACTTTGTGTGTCTCCGTACCAAGTATTTTCTTTTTCCCCTTCAATTAAGGCAAGCTACAAAACTGGTATAGCCACCTTCCTCCCATGCCTCAATTCTGAAGCGAGCAGGATTCAACTTAGGACCTCTGGTACAAGGCTGGAATCTGTACCTATTAAGCTAACTTTGACTCATACCTCTCTAAATATTTTCTGTGCTGAATACATGTCAAGCATTCATGGTTATATCTCCTGCGATGGGGCAGCTCGCGATATTTACTATATCAAGTTTTTGGGCATTTAGTTCTTAGGTCTGGAGATGAGTTATCTTTGCCCGATATCAAAACACTGGATGACTTATCTTTTCTATAGAAAATTCAGTGCTAATCATGCCTGCTTGGTAATTCATTGTTTATGCTTCTTTCATTATGTGACGTTTTCTTAGTCCTAAAAAGGAAATCATGATGTTCTTTTGGCTTACTCTGTCATCAATTAGTTTCTATGTTATTAGTTAGCACCACATCACTGCCTGCATTATTAAGTTGTCATTTTTTATTAGCAGTAAGGCAGTGCTAATTTATCAGAGCTTACAGGGTACAATAGTGGTTGCTGGTAGGGCAAGAGCCATTGTTGTAGGGGTTGGCTCTAACACTGCGATGGGCAGCATTCGCGATTCAATGTTAAAAACTGAAGATGTAAGGATTGCATATGCACATCTTTGACATAGCGATTAGAAATTTTGACTGACTATTAATGTCTGGTGACAGGAAGTGACACCATTGAAGAGGAAGCTGGATGAATTTGGTACTTTTCTAGCCAAGGTGATTGCATTCCTTGCTCACAGTTAAAAGTTTTTAACTTTTCCAGTGGGATTCTATATGCGTAAGGGGGTCGAAAATTAAAAAAAATTGCCATCTATCACCGTCCATGCACTGATGTTAACTTGATTGTATCTTAATAGTAGTTTAAGCGTGATTTTTTAAAAGATTTTTAACTGCATTCCTGAGCATCTTTTGTAATTCCCTTTGGGTCTCCGATTCAACACTGGCTAAACTTGTGTTGATAGGGATGTGCCTTTTCACATTGAAGCTAGGAAATGTGGATTAGAGTACCCGTACCAGTATGGCACGGCACTTATTTTCCTAAAGACAAGGACAGGGTTTCCTTATATATTTTGTATGTGTGCATGCGTGTATGTGTATGTATGTTTTTTTTTTTTTTTTTTTTAATGTAGTAATGTTATAATTGTTTTCATAGGAAAGACGGCCTTCACTTGGTTAATGGCTGAAGGGCACTGTTCCACTGTAGTGCAATCTGCAACTAACACCCTCTTTTTACGAAAAACCTAAAGGCCAAAAATGTTGTCATTTTGTGGCCGAGTCTTTTTTTTCCATGCTCGCGTGCGTATATAATTTATCCTATATACACATGGATGAGAAAAGTGGTTCTGGGTGGCCCTGCAGAGTCACTGTGTGGCTGCACACCCCACAACGGTGTTGTTTAATTGAAAAAAAAAAAGAAGAAACATTTGCTTCTTTCTCCCTCACCTCTCTCCCTGTTTCTTTTCTTCCTCACTCCTTTCCCTTCCTGCAACAAAGTAGAGCTACTCTTTGAATATTCGATCTCTCTCTGTACGCCTCTCTTGGTAATTGCACTTTCTTGAGATGAAAAGAGTTGTTGCAAGTTCAATTCTTGGTGGAATGTTATTTGGTGTTCAAAGTTTCCAGAAACTGTGAATAGGATCAATTGGTTCTGGCAAGATGAAGTGGTGTAGCTTTCATGTTCATGGTAAGCCATTGGAGGGTGAGGCCGCAGAATTGATTTACTGAAGATGCTGGTGAACACCCTCACACTGGGAGATGGGATGGGCAACACTAATCCCTTTGGAGGTCTCTCTCTTTTTATCTCTTTCTCTCTCTCTAGAAACAGTGAGAATTGAGAGGAGGGATAGAGGGGGTGCGGGCAGAGACTCAGATCTAGGGCTTCTGTGCATTTAAGAGAGAAGAAGAGGAGGAGTGGCAGTACTTACTGGGGTATATATATATATATATATATATATATATATATATATATATATATATTATTTTTTTCCCTTTTTTCCATATTTCATGTTAGGTGTGTGGCTACACAGTTAGTGTGCTTGCAATCCCTCGGCCACTTATATGAGTAAGCAAATTTTGCTTATATGAGCAAAACTCCTGTAAGATCCATAAGATCATAGAAAGAATTCTGGTCGTTGGACAAGATATTTTATGCACATCTTACTAGCTGGTATAAACTTAGCCTCATCCAACTTTGATTGAGGGTCCATTTAAATAGTAAAGATATACTTCTATTTGGTCAACAGGGAAGTCAATTATAAGTGTTGTAAAGTTTGACTGTTTTCATCCTGACTTGGGAAAAAGCAAACCGAACCGCATTTAGTTTGTCTTAATCTGGCTTTGCTACATTTTTATGCCCTTGTTTTTTTGACTACATGCAACAATTAAATCCTAGTGGACAAGTGTACAAATCAAAGGTTGATGATGTTTTCCTCTTCTCCTGAATATGGCCACCCTTCTCAGCAGCCCTCATGTTGCTAGATTAGACTTCATAATGAGTATGGGGCAACTGGAGGAAAGTACCATAACTTGTTTGTGCAACATGCTCGACTACAATGTATTTAGTTCCCAAATTATCAATGTTATTCAATAATCGTTTATTTCATAATTTTTAATAATACCATAGCACCTAAAATTTCTTGACCTTTAATCAAGTTTCTTATCATTAACGGAAATTTGAGAGATTTGTTATAGTCAAATTTTTATGCTTTTGTTATCCTCGTAGGTCATTGCAGGTATTTGTATATTGGTTTGGTTTGTAAATATTGGCCACTTTCATGATCCCGCTCATGGGGGCTTCTTGCGAGGTGCAATTCACTACTTTAAGGTAATACTTTATGCTTCTATGCGGAGAATATTTATGCAAACACAATTTGAATTTCTAATGCGACATGAACTTGTAAATTGCTTATAGATTAGCTTGGCATTAAGCACATCTTGGTTTCAACATCGCATATGTGTTTGTTTGGTGCAGTGTTTTGGCAGACGGAACAAACTTTTGGGTTTTGAACCTACCATATTTAAAGTTACTACTTTTGGTAAAAGAAACTTGTGGTTCCCTAGACACTTGTAAAAGCACAAAGTGTGTGGTTGGGGAAACCTCTGTTTTGGAATGTTATCCCAACCACAAGAATATTAACCACTGTCCAGACAATTAAATGTGAATACAAAATTAATACTCTTTTAATGTATGAATTTCTTCATAATAAAATTTTAAAGGAAACTATTAATTTATACAACTGATATTATTATCCTTCATAATATATTAACATCTAAAATTCTTTTGAATGCAACTCTAAACAAGCACCATACGCGTAACCCCAAGCGCAATCACACATTCATCCTAATATTGAAGACTTCTGTTTTGATTACTTCATATGACTCTTTGATGTGGGGGAGTATAGGAGAGAGGAGGAGAAGACAATGAGAAAAAGGAGAGGGCGAGTGAAACAGTGACTGTGAGGGGGAAAGAGAGGCACTCGATTGACTTAAGAATTCTTCAATTTCAATTCCATAGATTAAAATCGTTGGGTAACATTTGCTCCTATTTGAGACAAGTGTGTTTTCATGGCCAGCCTTTGGGTTCACTCTGCAGGAGCTTTTAGTGGGTTACGTCTTTCAGATTTCATTAGGGACTGCAAAAAGCTGCTATGTTTTAGCTTAGTTGGTCTGTTGTTTATATTTTGTATTTTCTTTGTTGCTCTCCTTGGAGGATGTCTTGTCCTCTATTTTGTACTCTCACTTTGTTCTAATATATTGTTTTGAACACAATAGCTCCTATTTTGTGGACTTCGAATTTCTTGATAACGAAGTAATAGCTTTTTAAAGCTCCAGGCCTCAAGAGTGAAACAGTGAGCACAAGGCAGATTGGAGGGGGGGAGAGGCACTTGTTTGATTTGAGAATTCTTCAGTTTCAATTCGATAGCTTAAAAAATGTTGGGTTGCAATTGCTTCAATTTTTGGACTCCAGATTTCTTATTGTCCATGTAATAGCTTCTAAAACCTCATTTAACCATCATAGTAACTGATAATACTTAAAAGTTTATGCTGAATTTGCTGAATCTCCTGAAACTTGGGAAATACAGCAACTAAAAACTTTCCCAAAGCATGTTAGATTCTGAAATGAATAGTTCCATTTACTTGTCAAGTGCTAATGCTGATAATTTTCTATTTAGATGTGTATAACTACATGAAATTTCTATTGAAATAAATCTGTAAAACTAGCCAAATAAAGGTTTCAAGGATTTTAAATGATAAACCTCCTTGATTTTGAGTTCTGTGCTTGAAAGTTGTCTATCGTCAATCATCTTGTTAAGGAACAGGTTAGTTTGTCGTTATGCACCTAGGGCAGACCCATGCATTTTTTATTTTATTTTATTTTTTTGGCAAAGAATCCGTTTAAGCAATAAAAAGAAAGGGAAGAGGCTGATTTCCTTTTGACAAGGGGGATGTTCAGGAAAAGGATGTGGGTTCTCTGTTGTTTTTCTTCAGTTTATAACTTTTGAACATTCCGTGCAGTAATTCATACATCTAGGTAGGCAAACTATGTAAGTTGCATGTGCATAAAAAATACAAAAATTGAAGATCGGGGTTCTGTGCGATGTTACTACGTTGTTTGATGTTTGAACATTTCATGGAATACTTCGTCTGTTGGTTATTCTGCACCTATCTCTACACTCCAAATTTTTGAATAGGCCATTTGCTATGGCTTCCGGAGGGTAAACTTTGGCATCTCAAACCCATGTTGGATCTAAATAATTGAATATCTATTTATATCATTCGTTTGTTTCAAATCTTTATCGTTATTTTTTATGCTTGTCTAGATTGCAGTTGCTCTTGCTGTCGCAGCAATTCCTGAAGGGCTTCCTGCTGTTGTTACAACGTACGTTCCTATAATTCCAGTTGCTGCTGTCATGCTTTTTTCAAATTCTTTTTTCAAGTTTATTTTAAAATTTAATATAGTGATATAAAAATCTGAAGAGGATGGCTTTTCTGCTCAAGTTTTTAAAATTTGGCATGCTAAAATGTTTGTCACTTTGACTGCGTCAAGTCAGCTTAGATTTGTCTTACTTGTGTGATAAGGGGGTGAAGGTGGGTAACCAACTTATGGGTCTCCCTACAATTTCTTTAAACTAGAATGAGTTCAGACCCCCACTGTGGGGTTTTTATTGGGGTTAGGTGGCCTTTCTGTCCTCGGTGCTGCAATCTTTTAAGTCAATGAAAGGACAGGTTCCATTGCACAAGGCTCCCTGGTTTGCATGGGTTTTTCTGGGGGTCGTTTACTATACACAGCCTTCCACTTGCTTTTTTCTCAGTTGCTGTTTTGTACTTACAATTTGCCTAATTTATAAACGTTTGACTGTATGCTCTCGTCCTCACATCAGCACTACAGGAGTATATTTATGTAAATCTGTTTTTCTTCATCTTCTCGGTGATCTTAATAATTGCTTGTTTGATGTAGTTAAATGCCATTATTTTATTTATCGAGTCATTCTGTCTGTTAGGAGAAGCGCTGTGGCTGTATAATCTCCTTTAGTGGCTCTTTAATGGTTGTTGTGGTTGCTGCTGCATAATTTCCTGTTCTCACAAATGCTACTCCTGTGTGATCACTACTCTATAGCGTGGTACTTTTATCCTGGTCCTTTACCCAGATTTTTGTGTTATATGATGGTGCTTTATCTTATCTTTTAGATGTTTGGCCCTTGGAACAAAGCGGATGGCTCGGTTAAATGCGGTAGTAAGGTCTCTGCCTTCTGTGGAGACTTTAGGCTGCACAACGGTGATTTGCAGCGACAAGACAGGGACTTTGACAACCAACATGATGTCTGTCTCAAAGGTGACTTGCATCCTTTTATCACTTTACCGTCAATATAAATATTTTTCACCATAACATCTGCAAATTCAGTAAAATGCCTTTCCGCTTATGGCTTTGTATACTTAAATGTGGAAACCACAATTATGATGTTCATTCACATTCAATTCCATCTAATATCCATATTTCTAGTTTTCACAATTTGTGGGAAAAAACAATTCCCTGTATTCTGCATTCTTTTTAGTGTGATGTTTTTCTTATTGCTCGTTGGATTGAAAGTTGCATTGTGGGTTTATCCTTTTATGTTTCATCTTTCATTTCCTTTTTGTTTGTTTGGAGAAATATATCGATGAATTTCAATTCTTTCTTTTTGTATTGGTTCTTTTCCGATCAAGATGTATAGATCCATGTATCTATGTGTCTATATAGATCCTGTTCTTGGATGAATGAAAATGTGCAAAAGCTCTATTTGCCTCCGCCCATTGATAAGTATCTTCTTTTTTGCGTATGGCATTGCCACCCCCTTTGGCAGCGGCCACTAATTCGAAACTTAATTTGAAAGCCATATTTCTACTCACACGTTTTTAGGATGCCTCTAATAACCAACAAATGGCTAGTGCTTTTCCTTGTGTGGATTATCGTTTGTCCTTGGGACGTCTCTAATGTAGAGGGCGGGGATAACCAACTGAAGCTGTGGAATGCGAGGAAGGCTGGTATAAGCTCTGGAATGCAAGGGGATGGTCAGTTTATTTGCCCCTACCACTCATTGGAATGAAACGAGAGGGGGTTGTATGAATAAATAAGGGTAGGCTATAAGTCGGGGAAATCGAATAGAAGGGAATGGCTTATCAGATTGGGATGGAACTATCTCGCTAATGGGGGACCAGCAAATTAGTGTTAATGTTTGAACAAAGCTCATCCAATTTATATTTATCAACCGACATGATATATCCATCTGGATTGATAGGAGGGCAAGCAGGTCTTGTCAGAGCCTTGATCTCTTTCTGTACGAACAGTATGGTTGGTAGTCTACCCACACGGTTTGACATGGTCTCCAAAATAGGTGGGACTTGGCCCAATCGATTACTCGAATTACGGGGACCTACACATATTAGTACAGTATACCGGGGTCCCCGGCCAGAACCACACGTGCAAGTTTCCCTGCATGTGGCTCGTCCGTGCTTTCCGAGGCGCTGCCTGTGACTCAGCATGGGAGAAGGGGGCGGAACTGCACACTTTCGTGTTCAGAGCATTGTCCGAGTGAGTAGGCAGCGCCTACCAAGCAAAGCTTTCTTGAAGAGGCTGGGCTGGTTCCTTTTCGGCGCCCGCCCTTTATTTAGATGGTGGGGCAAGGCAAGCCCCAGGAAAGTATAGGTTGGCTCCCAGCTCCATCTCGGCCGGCATCCTGCTCTCGAGGGGGTGGGCCCTGGAGCGAACTACTCATTGCTGTGTTGCCCCAACCCAAGGAAGGGCATTTGGTGAGGAGCATTGTGGGAGGGAAAGCGTGGTTGAAAGCTAGGTCCTCTTCAGGGCGCGGGGGGGGGGGGGGGGGGGGAGAGATAGAGTACAGAATAAAAGGGGATAGCTTACCAGTAGGTACCACTACCAACTACCTTAACGAAGCAAAGCATCTCAGCAACAAAACTCTTATTGTAAGAGGATTACGGATATTCATACTTTCACAGCATAGTGGAAGAGGATCCTCCTTTACATGGAATGAGAGGATGGGATATTAGGATTGGGCTAATTGGTCAACCTGCAGTCCCCGGAAGGAAGTTTGACATTACTTTTTTTCCATATGAAATTCAATCCTTCGGGCTTAGAGGTGAACATTGATCATTTGTGCATCTAAGATACCTGTTCTACCTTACCTCTTGGCACCTGCCTATAAAAGGGGCTATCATGACTCTCCCACAACTGCTTCTCAATTGGTTGGCTTCAGGAGATACAGACAAATCTGAAGCTCCTAGGATCTCTTGACTCTTTACCGCTCGAACTAATTGGCTTGTTCTTACTGATTTTTTCTCGGTATTCCGCTTTGTAAGCAAGGAGCGACCTCTGTTCCATAAAGCGGTTGGGGTGGACGCCTTGGCCAAGACGGCAGAAAATCGACTTGCTTAGAAGGAAATCAGTCCCCTAGGAGGTCAATGGCAAAAAAATGGTCAAAGGTGGATTTGGGGTGCCTTGGTGGCCGCTGTGCCTAGGCGGCCAGGTAGATTTTAAAAAAAATGTTTTTAATTTTTTTTTCAGGAAAAATGTGTCAGTCACATACATTTTAATTTAAAGAAAGCTTGGATACTTAGTTAATAATACTTAATAATTAACATTAATGGATGTTTTTTTTCTTTTTTTTTTTAATTTTATAGATTCATACAAAATAAAGGATTATATAGATGCTACAAGATTGAGTAATCTAGTTTACGTTCACTTTAATGTAAAGCTCGCAAATAAAAATAGAAGGATGAAAGAATGAGGTAGTAGAGGAGGATATAGCTTTTTAAGGTTTGGATAAACATAGGGTGATAGTTATAGGAGGAGGATTGGTGAAAAATGTGGTGTTGTGAAAAATGTGAAACAAGATAATTTATGCAATTTGTTGTACTTTGATATGTTATTTGAATAATATTTTATAAGTTTTTTCAAATAGTTGTATGTAAGTACTAGTATTTTAAATAAAATAAAAAATAATTTGCCTAGGCCACCTTGATGCCACGTCGCCTCGTCTCCGCCCAGGCGCTAGGTGGTAGGTCGAGCATCGAGGACCGCCTAATACTTTTTAGAACATTAGGAGTGAGAGAAGCAAGTGGGCTGTGGTGATGTCAGAATTTGCACCTATTTGTATCTATTTTGTGATCAGTCCGCTTGTTTCTTTGATCCCACTAGGTGTTCCTTTTCCATTTGCTTCCAATAGTTCGACCTATCCGGAAATATTGTCAGGCTTCGAATGTGGTTTCGATCCTTCCGGTGATGCCAGAAGTCGTTTCGATATACGATTTTATCTTGTTTCAATTTTATTTATTATCCCTGATCCGGAAGTAACCTTTTCCTTTCCTTGGGCAGTACCCCTCAACAAGATTGATCCGTTTGGATCTTGGTCCATGATGGCCTTTTTATTGATTTTGACGATTGGATCTCTCTATGAATGGAAAAGGGGTGCTTCGGATCGGGAGTAACCACTAGTGATAGGGCAAAAATCGGGGAGAAGGACAAAGGAAAAAGAAATGCCTATATTATTAAATCATTGGAGGGATGGATCACTTAGATGTGAGGAGTGTGTCCCGTGAGGATAGTGGACCTTAAACTCATGCACATTCTACCTCTCGGCCCTCTTGGGGATTAAGCGGTTCAGAACCTCGTGTAAACTATGAACCAACAAAAAGAAGAATTCTTTTGAGCTTTTGTTCAAGTTCTTTCTAGATGACTGGAAGGTTAGAATGAAGGCTTTTAATAGCTATCTATTGCTATAGTCCAGGGGAAAAATATAGCGCAAGCTCGCTATAGTATACACAACCATTAAGTCAGCCGCCTGTTCTGGAGCTGAAATAGAATGCAATAGAAACAAATACAGAAAACAGGCTGCCTATTCTTAATGCTCAAAGCGAGCCCCTTTATTCTGAATTCTTTAATTCAGATCAGAATGAATCAAATCTCCCCAAGTAGGATTCGAACCTACGACCAGTCAGTTAACAGCCGACCGCTCTACCACTGAGCTACTGAGGAACAGCAGTAGATTTGATCTCATTAGAGTTGAATTTTTGTTCTCGACCCATGACCAATATGAGCTCGAAGCTTACTTCGTAACTCCCGGATTTTTTTCTTAGTGTCTCCATTCCGTTCTCAACTTCGAAGTAACTCTATTTCATTATATTTCATCCATATCCCAATTCCATTCATTTAATATCTCTTTGGTGTCATTGACATAGGAGATGTTGTTTCTAGTCTATCGGTTTCTATATATAGAATATAGAAAGTTTAAAAATCATCATATAATAATTCAGAAATTGCAATAGAAAAGAAATAAGGGAGGGTTGTGATGATTTTTAAATCTTTTCTACTAGGTAATCTAGTATCCTTATGCATTAAGATAATAAATTCGGCCGTTGTGGTCGGACTCTATTATGGATTTGTTACCACATTCTCCATAGGGCCCTCTTATCTCTTTCTTCTCTCGGGAATTGAGCTTGGCCCTGTTGTTCCCATAATCGTTCTTTAAGGCTAAGGCAACATGCTTTATGTGCTGTCCATATGTCATGATGCAAATAGGAGTAACTGAAAGGCTGTACTACTCGAAAATTGCTTTTTTTATGTGTTGATTTTTGAATGGGTATTGGTTATTGTGGTTGTTTTCAGGACTGCTATGCTACTGTCCCTTGAGACGTTATTATTCCTTCATGTTTTATTTGTAATCATGGGATGGTTTCTCCTTTCATAAACGATTTTTGTTTATTATTTGTAAGCAAATGGATTAGTGCAACATGGGTTACATTTGACCAAGATGACAAGACTCTTGTTATTGATTGTTTAAAAATATTTTATATTATCTGTTACCCTCTGTTTCTAGGTGTGTGTGCTTCACTCACTAAATCAAGGTCCTATTACTGCGGAGTACAGTGTAAATGGTACAACATATGCACCGGAGGGCGTCATTTTTGACAGCTCTAGGATGCAGGTAATAAAATTCCTATCTTTTGCTGTTCTGTACTCAACCATTTAAAAAACATCTTCAGTGGTCAGTTTTCACATTTACCTACTCAGCTTAAATGCTGGATCTAGCATGGTTTATTTATTAGTCCGTTCCATATAATGCCAATTCTGAATGGCCAACACTTGTATGCACCTGCATGCATCCACTAGAGTGGTGTTAATAACTGGGTGGCCAGGTAGGGTGCGTTTGGATTGGGGGGAGTTGATTTGAAAAGGGCATTGAAATACTTTTAGTCAAATTCACTAGTTTGGGTACGTCACAAAGAGCACTTTGAAAATCCAGGGGATTGAGAGGGTATTTACACATTTTCTAATCCCCTCCACCAATAACTTCAAGAAAGGTGACATTTTGAAATCCCTCCAATGGACATTTTTCTAAAATTTGCATTTTGGCACCTAGATGCTTTTGGAAATTGCTATGTGGTCCTTCAACTTTAAATAATTTTCAGTTTGTTCCTTTAAATTTTAGTATGTACGCCCCCAAAAAATTCAATTTGGTCCTTGAACTTCTGAATTTTTTTTGTTTGATCCCTAATTTTCTGAAATTCAGTTTAGTCCTTAAACGTCAAATTGGTCATTTGAGTTTTGGAAAATCTTCGGTACAAAATCTCCAATCCAAATAGCAAGATTTGTAAATCCAGAATTTATAAATATAGGATTTCTAAATTCTAAAATTTGGCAAATCCTTGGCACCCTTAGATATTTGGGCTGAAAAATAATGTATACCTTGTAGATAGCCAGCTGTGTATACCATGATGACTTAAACTAAGGATTTTCTCCCATATCGAATATTTTAGTAATGTGTTTTTTTTTTCATCGACTTAAAACATTTCTTGTGTTCTTATTTTTATATTTAAGTTGTTTTTTCTCTGAGATTAATTACTTGGGCACTAAATGCCTTCTTGAAAGGTCATTTTTTGGATTATATGCAACTGTCTTGAGTATCAGATCTGTGGTTTTTGTGCAAATATGTTATGTGTTGGCTTTACTATTTTTTTTTTATTTCATTAGAATGTTTTATTCTTTTATTAAACCAGGATTTTTTTTTAATAATAATTATGATTGAATCAGATTGCTGTTTCTGTCACTATGATGTTAATTGCTGGTGATACTGGGTCATTGGAACTTGGTGTGACTAGCACCTGGAGTTATGGCTTTAGCCTTCGTAAATAACAAGCTGGATTAAGACTTTAATTAAAAAAATATTATTTTTTATTTATATAAAACCTGTGCTATTTTTCTTACTTTATGGTTAAGTTTGTTGCTCTGATATGAAAATTTTAGGCAGTAAATGTCTTCTTAAAAGGTGTTTCTGGTACTAAGTAAATCTTTCTTGACCTTCAGCTTTTGTGTTTAAGATCTTTGTTGCTTGTGTGAATATATGAATAATAATATGTTTATATTTATGTGCGGACTTCGATATTTGTTTTTGATGACGTTATAATATGCCAAGTTTTATTTTACATCAGACTTTTATATTTTTATAGCTAATATTTTTGGGTCATATAATTGCCATTTGTGTTTGGTTAATCTATGGCTGATACAAAATTATTGGAGCTTTCTGTGACCAACATTTAGGACCATGGATTAATATGATATTTGATGTTTTGCAGCTGGACTTTCCTGCCCAATTGCCTTGTCTTCTTCACATAGCAATGTGTTCTGCTCTTTGCAATGAGTCTGTTTTACAGTACAATCCAGACAAGGGAAACTATGAAAAAATTGGTGAGTCAACTGAAGTAGCACTCCGAGTGCTAGCAGAAAAGGTTGGATATTGTACCTCAGCACTCTTAGAACTGTTTTTCCCCCTCTTTCTACTCCATTGGCACATGGTTTTGTGAATCCAGCGTTCACCACGTGGTGTTAATTTCTCTATGTTGTTAACTTCTCCATGTTTCTTTTGCTATCAGGTTGGGCTTCCTGGGTTCGATTCTATGCCTTCTGCTTTAAATATGCTGAGTAAACATGAGCGTGCATCTTATTGTAATCGTTATTGGGAGAATCAATTCAAAAAGGTTGGGGCTTAAATTTGTGATGTGTTTTTCTTAATTGTGATAATGCTTCTGGAAAACGTAAACTTGCATGTTATTTCTTAAATCACTTGACAATCTACAATCCTGTCTCTAACACTAGACACATAAGAACTCTAGAAGCAGAAAGATTTAGACTTTTCTTTCATGTCATCATTTGCTGCAGTCAATTGTTAAGCTATTGCATCAAGTAGGGAATGTTTGTACTTTTGCGTGTTTGGTGCTAGACATCTATTTGCTAGAATTTTGAGTTTTTCTGATATATGAATTTTTTATTGTTTTACAATTCATATAAACGTGAACCTAAGAAGATCAAATATCAATATAGGTATAGATTTACGTCCTAGTGGTTTCTGAAGTGAAAACAGATGGATCCATATAGATGGACATCCTTATAGTTTGGGAACTGGATAGAGATAGAACTCTGTGAGCTCGGCTCATGGTGCGGAGGTCTCAAGACACCTTCAAGCCATTTGAATTGTGTGAATTTCTTGTTAGGATATACCTTGTGAATTATGATCCTGAAGTGTCATACAGAAAATAAGTGGATCAAGATAGATTAAAATCAAGGCTTACATGAATTTCCTTAAAACTTTTATTATAGAGTGGTAGAATTGTAGTTTTTTGAATCATATTTGCATGCTAATTGTTTAGTAATTGGTTAGTCTCCTAATAAGTGTTTACTTGGGTTAGTGGAATCATATTGTATAATTTTCATGAGACGGATCTATATAGATATACATCCTTATAGTTTAGTTTAAGCCATACTTGTTTCATATTACGGCTAGGAAATTTTGAGAAGATTGTTGCTATTTTATGAAGTGTTCAAACCTTCATATATGAACTGCCTATTTGAATTCAGCGATTTGGATGAATTAAGGTTTAGTTTAATGACATCTTGAGTGTTGTGTTGGGTCCATTTTGTAGTGATTTCTCTAATTTTTGTCTGTCACTACTCTGCTATTTCCCTCCTACTTGCTTCCCGAGCCTATGTAGGGGCTTCTTAATGTGAACCTAAAGCATTCTTGATGCATCAAATGTTTCTAGATTGGATCCTTGACGTCAAAATCATATTTCGGTTTACTTTAGCTTTTTTTTTAGTTTTCTCTTATTATTTTATTTTCCTTTTGATTTTCTCTTTAATTTTCAACCATCTTCTCAATTTCTTTAATGCACCTTGTGTTTGTTGATTGGATTCTTGATATCAAACCTGATATTAAACTCTTATGGAGCGAGCTTTTGCATTTCTTTGTGTATTTCTTTGTTTTCTCTTGATTTAAATTTGTTGCTTTTATTTTCACTAATATTTTTAACTCTTCTCCCTTTTTGATGAATCATTTGGCTGGGGTTCATGAGACATATATTTTGTTCTTTAACTTGCTTCTTGAATGTTTGAAACTGAATCAATTTTTTTCTATAGTTATGTTATTTAATAAAGATATTTTTATTTGTAATTCTTCTATCCAATTTTATTTCTTGGTTAATGAAATTATTCTACCCTTTTTATTTTTCTTTGTGTAATGGCCTACAAAGTATCTCCTTTAATAATTCTTCTATGTTGTAAGATATCTATAAAATATTATTTGTGCGTGCACCATAGTTGTCAAGGCGAATTAAGGCGTTGGTCGGGTGCCTGGACGCCTACGTGACAAGGTGGATGCTTAGGTGTCCGCAAGGTGTTCAAGGTGCTTATAAGAGACATAATAACATATATATAAATACATACATACATATATACGCGCGCGCGCACACACACATATAGATGTACATACATATAACATGTACATGTACATATGCATAGATATACATATACATTATATATGTTTAAGATCAACATTTTAAGTAGAATTAGTGTTTTCTAGACATTATAAAGCAACATAAGTTAAATTCTCATTTGAAATGACGCACATTGGAAATCAAAAGACGTAAAATGTTAAGGTTGTTTTCATAAAATGAAAGTATTTTGCAAGTTTTTATGCTATCTCTTGGAGCTGTTTAACTTTCAAGTAATGTAATTTTCTTCTTGTTTTTTGATGGTTTTGAGAATGATTATGTATTTTAAAATTTTAAATTATGCATTTTCATAGCTTGGAGCAAAACGACATCGTCTTACCCAGTGTTGTTAGTAGCACATAGCGTACAAAAGCGCAAAGGTCTTCTGGGGCTACAGCATGAAGTATGCACTTCACACGTACATAGCTGCAGAATATTTTAAATGTATATATTCTTCAGTATTCTATCAAGTAATGATATTAAAAGCTAAATAAAATGTGTTATATCAATACAAATTCAAGTACAAATCTTCATATAATATGTTGATATAGAATCTAGTTCAAATTATTAAAAATTTAGTCAATTTTTAGAGGATCAAATTTACTGTTATTAATATTAAATAGGAAATCACTTATGATCTCCATAAAGAAAGCCTAAAAGAAACGTAATGTGAGATAGAGAGGGAGAAAGATCTTGGTGGAGTGTGTTGTTTTAGGGTTTTATTAGGTTTGGATCTTTCTTCTCCTTTTTTTTTTTTTTTAATGATTGGGCCCCTTTTTTTGGCTTTGTTTTGGCCCATATCATTTATTTCCAGATTGGGTCACTTGAGCCTTTTTATTGTTTCTTTTCTCCCTTCCATTCTTGGGCCTTTTTAAATTTATTCACTATTGTGTGCCTCAGCACTATAGCTCTGAGGCCCGTAGCATGCGCTACAGGGCGCTATTGTGCGCTACAAGCAAAGCCCCACGCTTCAGGCATGGCGTAGTGCGCTACGTGCGCTATAGTGTGTGCTATGGCGTGCTATTGACAATACTGGTCTTACCTTTAACAAAACACAAGCAAACTGACGTCGTTTTGCTTGTGTCGGTATTCTAAAAAAATAAAAAATAAAAAAGAGAAAAAGAAAAGGAAAAGGCCAATGCGCCCCTAGGCGTCCCTCCTCCTGGCAAGGTGAGTGCTCACTTGCCCCTTTTTTCATGCCTGGATGCCTAGGCGGTGCCTTGACAACTATAGCGTGCACTTCATGTCCAACATTTGTTTTGAATTATGTCATTTTTTACCTTCTTTTTATATTGATAAGGGAAAAAATTGTTAAGTAGAGAGGTTTATATCAAGCATCTAGGCCTATAGTTCTCACGGAAAGTGGGGATGCTTGCCTTTTGCCTTTAGAAACATTGAATTTTATTTATTTTTATTTATTTATTTATTTGTGAATCATGCTGAAAAACCGTTGCTTTGCAGGTCTCTGTTTTGGAATTTTCACGTGACCGCAAGATGATGAGTGTTCTTTGTAGCCGAAAGCAGCTTCAGATTCTTTTTTCTAAAGGTGCTCCTGAGAGCATAATGTCTAGATGCTCAAATATCCTGTGCAATGATGATGGCTCTACCATCCCACTCACTGCCAATATTCGAGCTGAGTTGGATTCAAGGTTCCACAGGTTAGTTAATTTATCAAGAATCTCAAGACATTTTCTGTACCTTCTGTGCATTTCTGAAGCCGTATGTATAATTTATTTTCTACTTGCTTAAGTTGTACTCTTGTAGTTTTTTCAGCTTTACTCACTTCTCTCCCAATGCTTCCTGTAAATGCTGGGATTATTTATTTATTTTTTTGGCATATTTGGTTTTCCTTCATAGTGATTATTCATTGTGCATCTTGTTGTTGTCAGTTTTGCAGGGAAAGAAGCTTTGAGATGTTTGGCTCTAGCATTTAAACGGATGCCGGTGGATCAACAAACTCTCTCCTTTGATGATGAAAAAGACCTTACGTTCATTGGGTTGGTATGCTTCTTTTCAAATTGAATGTCTTGATTTCTTGTTGTATGATTTTTAGTTTTCATTTTGTTTTGTGTAGCCTCACATGGTAGTTCATTTGGATATTTCTTTGCTATTCCTGTCAAGATGAACAATATGAAAGCAACATAATCAAGGGGAACTTACTAAAACTATTCTGTGAGGAAGAGGAATTTCCAACAAAAAAACACTGATGTGCAAACAGAAAATTTTATAGGTAGAGGGTGGACCATGCCCTGGTGGGGTCTCTTAATGACTGATAACAAGATAGTGTTGCTAGATGCAAAATTTGAATTATTGCACTTCTGTGGGCTGCTTAATAATTAATTAATTCCCTTTTTCAAAAACCTGTTGGTAGAGGATCCCAATAGGTAGAAGATGGGATTTTGGTTGCATAAAACCAATTTTTCATCTTATGTAATATGTTTTCACTTATACTTGTTGGCTAATTCATCATTGATGATTTTAATAATTGCTTTGTGGCTACTTTTAGGGGTATAAACTTTTGGAAAGTAATGACTGAAATGCAAGCTTCTACTCTCAAGTACTTTAATAATAATAATAATAATAATAATAAAAACTTTACTTTGTATTAGGAAGGGAAGATTTTAGTTGTTCATCTATTTTAAAATTATCGATAGCCAGATGGCTAGCTATTTACTATGCTTTCTTGGATCCATTTTTTAAAAAATAATTGTTTCAGAGTTCCTTGATTGTATGTGTCGTATGCTCTTGTTTTCTATTATTGTTATATGTTGAAAACTAAGAAACTTTAAATGTTAAACATTTGCATAGAATTTTATAGTCCTTATATTTGAAACTACATAACTGATGAAAAGGTATTAGATAAACAAAATGGTGTCTAGCAATGAAGTTGGTTAGAATGGTTATGTTCCTGATACATCACTGTGCTTAAACTGCATGCCTGGAAAGACGTTTCGAGGGGACATAATTATGCCTGCTATATAGTTATAAGGCTCTAGACCAAGATGGATTCGCCGTGACATCACCTTTGTATTTATAATCTTTAGAAAGACAATTCTCATAAGCCTACAACGTTACTTTCTAAGTAGCACGAATACTCAACTCTTCGAGGCACAAATCCTTGAAAATTAGATTGTTGACACATCGGGAATTGCTGGATAAAATACACAAATATATTCTATGCATAAGAAGAAACTTGAGCATCACTTTTTAAAGGAGTTAAAATCAAAACCATGAACTGTCCCCCAAGGAAAAGAATGAAAAAAACATAATTAATGGTCATATTGTGTTTGATATCATAGATCCTACTTTTTTACTTTGCTGAGGGTTTATTGTCCTGAATTAGAGTTTTTGTATGTGTGGTTGGCATCATCGCTTGGTAGTGTGGAGTCTTTCCACCCGTTGTTGGAGGATGGGAGAAGATGGACTCTTGAGGGGCTTGCTTGGTAGTGTGGAGTCTTTCCACCCTTTGTGGAATGATGGGAGAAAGACTCTTGAGGGGCTAAGTTTGTTTTCAAGAGGCCTGTTCAAATCTAGCTGGTTGTCCCCGAAGAGCATTGAGGTGCTGCTGTTGACTGGACATCGAAAACTTTTATTTTAATGGAGAGGGCAGACAGAGCCTGAAGGCTGCTATCTAATAGGCCAGCTAGCAGAAGAATGAGAGGGTCCAGGGCTGTCTGTGTCTCTCCCATATACTTTATGTGCCAGGGTCAAGTTACTTTCCTTTGAGATTTACTTGGTTGGTGGTTCTTAATTGGCTCAATACTAACAATCTGTTGCAATTTTGGAGGCCTTAAAAGTGTGCTTTACCGTATACATATATATTGATAATCAAATAATATTATTATTAAAGAGGGAGGAAACACCCAGGGGGATGAGAGGTCCTCATCTACTGTTGTGTTCTTCTAGTGGTGAAACCTGCATGTGTTTCTTCAAGGCTGGACTGTGTGGACATTGTGGTGCCTGCTGTTTGTCCTCACTGGTGAGTTCTGGGTTTGCCTGAGCTCGGATGGTATTTCGTTTGCTATACCATTTCTTGGCATCGATCCACGGAGGAAAGTGAAGCGGTCATGGACAGTGGCAGTTGGTTGGCAGTTTTGCGGGGTATTTTGTTGGAGTAGAGTGACTGGATTTGCAATGACCACTGCCTAGGTTTGGGCAGGCTCTAGGAGAGGACTGCGTTCTCCTGTCATTATGGGCCTATTCTACTGGGATGTTTGTATTGCGGGGTAGCCTTTAAATTATTTTCAAAGAGATTGGGTTAGCAGATTTTTGGTGAGTTTTTTCTTTTTTTTTTCACCCCTTCTGTTCTGTTTGTAGTTATCTTTTCCATGAAGGATCTCTTCTCCTTTACACATGTTTTCTTATTAATGATATCTTTTTTTATTCATAAAAAACCAAGATTGGGTCATCACCTCTGTAGCGTCAAAGGGTGAGCTAGGTTTTTGGGTCCAAGTTTGCTCAAGCTAGCACAAATCCATTGATTTGTTTTTAATATCCGAAAATGGTTAATCCTTTGCATTATAAAATCCTTTAATCTTCTGCTTCTTCCTTTATCAATGGCACCTGAATTGGAAGGGCGTGAATAGCTCCTTTCCAGTTCTTGTTCTAGTTCCTTCTAGGATGTGACAGAAGGAAGCGACTCTTCGAGCACATTGCAGTAAATTTCAGGTCCTTGAAAAATTTATTGGCAGGAATGTGTGATCTTGCTTTCTCTACTTGAATGAAGTATTTCCACCTCAATTCTAGAGGTGTTGGAGTGTGGATTGGGGACACTTTGGGGCCTTTGTCTTGCGAATCATACTGATCCCTTCTACTTCGTTTGCCAAATCTTAATCCTTTTTCTTTCCACCCCCCCCCCCCCCCCCCTCCCTTCAACTAAATAGTAAACCCTAGGCCCCATCTAATGTTAAAGCTATCACATGGATGGTTGTTTTGAATGTAGTTAATACTAATAACGTATCTTACCAAATGTTTGTTGCCAACGTGAAACCAATCCCCCACCACAAGCTTCTCTGGATGGAAGTATCTTCTTCGCTTCTTTATGGGCCAACTGATGCAATGGGCACTTACAAACATGACCAAATTTGGATACTAACTGATGTGGCAATGCTTCACATCTAAATGTACCTTTACAACAGTTAAAAAAAAAAGCATGCCACACCCGTTGTTATTTGTTGGTGTCCATAGCATTACTATGCTGGCCTTTGCATCGAGAGATATCAGAGGATTGTACTTCAGGGACACGCAGAGGAATTGGCTTGGCTCTTTTATTTAATGCTTTATTATTTTCAAAATTTTCCGTTTCTCTGGTATTTTCTCTTAGTTTATTTGTTTTGTCCTAGGAGGTTACTTTAGCCTCCTTTGTACTCTCTTTTCTTCTGAAAATATATACTATTCTAGCAGAATAGTATCTGCATTGCTTAAAATTGCCTATAATTCACATGACTTAAATAAGTGACTACTGCTGAAACATTGGTGTTTTCGGCATGCAGCATGTGCTATTTCTCTGTTTTGGTTTCATGTTCTGAGATGATTTCAATTCATTCCTGTGATACAACATTTTGTTCCACATAAAATGGTATGAGATAAAAATTCCGACCTGTGAGAGAATTCAAAAAAACTGTGTGCTTCTACTCCCTATTATACCGTTAAACATGATAGCCTAAGGTTTGAAATGCTTCTCTTTGCTCAAATGCTTATAAATAATAGGATTACCATCACCTGTGTCTATATTCATTCAATTTCAATGAAGGTTGGGATGCTTGATCCACCCAGAGAGGAAGTACGAGATGCTATACTCTCATGCATGACTGCTGGCATACGCGTTATAGTTGTGACTGGGGATAATAAGGTAAATTGTGATTGCTGATCCTTACTTTCTTTGAGTTGTATGATCATAGTTATGGATGTATACTGCAAAAAAATACTATATGGTTTTAGTGGCTTTGTTAGTTGAGATATTGTGGGATTGTCTAGCTATAGATCGTGTAATCTTGTCATGGTTTTGTTTGCTTCTCTATTGTAGGACCTCCTCTGCTCCTGCAATTTATTTTCTTCGTTATGAAAATCCTTTTTGTAATGCGGATGCAACACAGATGACTGAACAAAAGAGAAAAAGGACTTTGATACGTCAACTCACCACCGAATTGTATCAAGATTCAAATACTGGA
Source organism: Santalum album (assembly GCA_034195605.1). Taxonomy (NCBI): domain Eukaryota; kingdom Viridiplantae; phylum Streptophyta; class Magnoliopsida; order Santalales; family Santalaceae; genus Santalum; species Santalum album. The sequence goes on from JAXCHL010000044.1 coordinate 78,083, forward strand.
AAAGAAGAAACCCTTCTTCAGATATATATTACCTCCTCCCCTCAAAAGACGATTACCACCGGTTCTATATGGAAACAGAATTATAGAAATAACCAAAACATTAAATAGCCTTAAACACCCCTTAAATGACTTTGGAAAGCCTGAATGCTGGTGCTGATGGCATGACAATCAGTCTCGTTTAAAATGCCATTTATTATCTACATCAGCTTGTCTGTCAAGAAAGAATAAGAAAGTTAAAAAATTTTAGGGACTTGTTTTGGTGCTGATTGCTATTGTGGCATTACCATAATATTACTGGGAAACTGCAAGCTTAGCATGAGGTTCGGCAATTATTTACGTTTTAGATTAGACGGTTCTTATAGTTTGACTCTGGTTGTTGAGCATGGAGGAAGTTGAAACAAAACCTTTTCATGCTTAGATTTTATTTTATGGTTTTTATATTGCCATTGCTGAGACAGGTCTTAAATTAGAAGGATCATATGGTTTTAGAGTACGGTAGTTGAACATGGTGGAAGTTGAAAAGAAAACCTGTTCATGCCTAGGTTTCCTGATGAGTCATACCTTATGTTAGTTGCCTTGTGAATAGAGCATGATTGTTGGGAAATCTGAAAATATGGCTCTCTGGACTATAATCTGGAATTTTCTGCAAGCACATAAATTAACAATAGCCATGCCCTAAAAATTGAGAAAGCTGAATCAAAACAAAATCAGCCACATTCCATCCTTAAGAAGCTTATATGTATGAGGTGTGCTCCTTAAAAAGCTCAATACAGAATAATGACCATAATTCTTGGTTTAAAATACTATTTGGTATATTCTTTATTTTGTATTATTTAAATGCCTTTCTGAATTGAGACCCAATTTCAGACGACGGCAGAATCTTTGTGCCGTAAGATAGGTGCTTTTGATCATTTGATAGATTTTGTTGGACACTCTTACACTGCTTCTGAGTTTGAAGAACTTCCAGCACTGCAGCAAACTGTAGCATTGCAGCGCATGACACTGTTCACCAGGTACTGATGCAATTTATGGTGTTGTACTCTTTATTTTCCCCCTTAAAATTATTTTGTTTCTTAAAAATTTGATGCATTTTGTTCTGTGTGCAGTCATTTTTAGAGGGTAGAATGAGTGTATACAATGTTTTTAGTTTTTCAACTGTTATAATTTTTGGTTACTAGGGTTGAACCTTCTCATAAGAGAATGCTGGTTGAAGCCTTACAGCACCAAAATGAAGTGGTAAGCCTCTTCTGCAACTAAATCTGTGCGTCATCGAGTCAGGTCAATACTTATGCATTTGAATTTTATTATTTTGATCAGGCAATTAGATTTCATCCTGTATGTTAGCCATATTAGATATTGCTTTACTTTGGTAGTCTATTATCCTATGATGCACGGACACTCTATAGTGGCCAATATACTGGTGTCTGACACTCTCCTGACCCTGACACGCTTCCGACATGTGTTCGACATGTCTAGGACACACGATTAATGTAACCGACACGCCAACTATAAGCTGCACTATAACTATAAATCTTCTCCAAAAACATTTGGTGTATTGTTTTATGTTGAGTCGAGACTCTGTGGTCTTCGATGCCCTAGATCTTTCCATTCTATATATCACAGCTGCATTTGTAGCTTTTGTGTTGCGTATGGAAAGTACTTGCATATAATCATGTTGAAAATTCTCCTTTGTGTCTAGGAAAATTAATTTTAGGGTCATTGGTTTGCAGGTTGCTATGACTGGTGATGGAGTCAATGATGCACCTGCTCTGAAGAAAGCAGACATTGGAGTTGCTATGGGATCCGGAACTGCAGTTGCTAAGGTCTTGCCCTAGTGGTCTTCTTCTCAATGCCGTGCTCTCTCTCTCTCTCTCTCTCTCTCTCGCCTTTGATAGATAAAGTACTTATTGAAGAGGCTATCTTATCACTAGCAAAAGAAGAAATTTGAAACAGGAAAAGGACAAATTGCACTTAACCTCCCATGATTTGGCTGACATATAACCCCCTTGTGGTTTCAATTGAGTTGTCTTTGTTGACCCAGTTAATGGAGGCCATAAAATGACTTTTTTACCCTTCTAAGAGAACGAAAATGTGTTTCTATTTAAGCTCTCTTCATTTTTTTCAAACGTCTTATGAGAAGCCTCCCTACATACTACGATAGAATGAACGAGGGAGATTCTCATCACCACCAGTCATCGATATCCAGATCTGCTAGAGAGATAAAGTTAGATCCTGGCTAAGATTGGAGAGAGCAATTGGAGAAAGAGATCAAGATCAATATTGAGGGAGAGATCACGAGAGATGCAGATTGAAGGGAAGGGGTTGGATGCCTCATATGGGCTTCTTCCCTGGAAAGACCATCCTTGACCAGTAAGGAGATGAGATCCAGCTTCACATCATTGTTTGACTTACGAAGAAGCCGATTCGATTTCTTAATTTATTGTGAGTATTTTAAAATTGTCCTGTGTGGGCATTCATAATATTTTGTTTAATTTTTTGGGAAATTATGATTGTTTTTGATGCAATAAGGAAACAAATAAAATTTCCCAGTTTTTGATCTTGTTTTCCATCGTCTCTTTGCCTATTTAGGCCAACTGTTTCTATTTACAGACACACGTGGAACACACTTTCTATCAGGATGGATGATACTTCTAACAGTGGCAACTCAGTTGAAATAAGGGGGGTTATGTGACGGTTTCTGAATTGTGGGGGGTTAAATTATAGAGGTGTTAAATGCAATTTTCGTAAAGGAGAAAGGTATAAAGATTAACTAATCTTATTTGAAATTTGGCAGACGCTAAAAAATTACAATTGAACTCCTGTATGTTCAGTTGAGTCACATGATGAAGCTTCCCAGGTTTGATTATCGAGTAGCGTATATTATCTGCAATTCACCCAAGGGACTGTGAGTGGGCGCTGTTGTCTCTTCTGTGGATGCCACGGGTATCAATAAAGTTGCAATAGAACCCAAAATAAACAAGTTAGTTCAAAACCAGAACATAAAGAACTATAGGCTGTTTATACAAGTGGTCATTGTTATATCTCCTTTCTTTCCTTTTTCTTGGTTGCTCTGGGGGATGTATGCTTGGATATCTACTGTTTGCTTCATTTAATAATTGGGTTTCTATTACAATTCTTCCATTTGTAATTTGTGTCAGGAGGCAGATGTCTCTGGTTATCCCCATTTCTTTATCAGAATTTTGAATTGCAGAATAGCACCTGATTCACTTGTTCTTTTATATCCTAACTTCTGCTTGTTCTCTTCTTCAAGCATGGACTTATCTGGACTTTAGAATGATAGAAGTCTTTTGTAGATTTTACTCTGCTTCCTTGCCTGTGGTCCTAAGTGTTAGCTATTTCCTTTCTCTAATTTTATTTGTGTTGAAGGACTTGTAAATATTAGTTCAGGATTGCCCACTCTCTGGACATAATGTAGGAATCTCCAAGCAACTGTCAGGCTGGATTTTTCGTCCACCCTTCATGGGCCTTGTGTAATCTCATTAGGGTTTCCCTTGTTTATGTTTGTTGGATTGTGTAAGCCTTTTGGGCTTTGTATTTTGAGCCCATTAGAATTTTGTATTTTGTGTCTTCATTATGTTTTCTTGTTCAAGTGGCTAGGGTTTCTTAGTAACCGTAATATTAAGTATTATAAATAGATAGTTCCGGTGCCCGTATTAGGGCATCCGACTTTTTTTTTTTTTTTTGTAAATTCTCTCCTCTCTTTCACTACATGGTATCAGAGATATGATTCATTGGGTATTGTGTTGTTGCCGGAAAATTTTTTCCGACGATCTCGGTTGCACTTTCTGGCCCTTAGGCCTATTTTTCATGGTAGTCTCGGTCTTATTTTTCGGGCAATCTCACTAAGGTTCAATCGACGATCGAAAACGTAATCTCAAACAATGGCCGACCTTCCAAATACGTTAGAAATCGACGGTAAGTCCCTTCTGATCCTTCCTATTACTTTGCCCGCTATATCTTCAACTACCAGTGATTCCTACATCCAATGATCAACCGAATATTCATATCACATCAGTTCTGTCGGCAAAGATGTATATTAGAGGGTGAGGGAAGATTGGTTACATCACAGGGAGCACACCTGCACCTGCTTTGACGGACGCAGGGTATGCTAGGTGGGAGCAAGGGAATCTGATGGTTATGTCTTGGTTGCTAAGTTCCATTTAACCTTCAATTTGTTGGCCGCTGTATTTTTTGACAACCATGAAGGCAATCTGGAAAAGGTGAAGACAACATACTCTCAGAGGTGTAATGCTGCTTGTATGTATCAAATCCGTTAGGGGATTTCTCAGTGGCTGTAAGAGGAAAAAACCCTGTCATTATATTTTAGCACTCTTCAAGGATGGTGGGAGGAATTAGATCATTATTGGATGCTCCAGAGGGATACTGATGATGATCGGGAGCATCACTAGAAGCAAATTGATGAAAACAAAATCTTCTAATTCTTGGCAGGATTAAATGTTGAGTTCGATGTTGTTCAGGGTTAAATCCTTGGTTAATCTGTTCTGCCTTCTCTTGATGAGGAATTCTCTATAGTGGAAACTAAGAATAGTCGTCATTGGGTAATGTTGCCTCAGTCTCCTTTGGCTCTTGTTTTCCCAAAAGGGACTGTGTACCAACATCCATGCAATGGGGAATATTGCCAAAGAAAAATTAGTATGCTCCCATTGTGGTAAGAACAAACATACCAAGGAGACTTATTGGGCACTTGTTGGAAAACCAGATTGGCTGCTGGAATTGAAGACACAAGCGGGACAGAAAAATGCCCGTGGTAGCCACGTTGACTTATCACCTCTTCAGCATTTTTTACACCAAATAGAGTCTTTTGGTGCATCTCAAACAACCCTCCCACTACTCACCATGCTAGTGTCTTTTATCATTTGTCCCATGAGTCATGGATTATTGATTCAGGGGCTGCTCACCATATGACTGGTATATTCTCTTTATTTTCTTCTTATTAGCTTAGGTTTGGTATTGATAAGATATGTATTATTGATGGTTCTTTTTCCACCATTTCGGGAGAGGGAAATATTCCTTTAGATGACAACTTATCCCTCCATTTTGTCCTTCATGCACCAAATTTTACTTTCAATCTTCTGCCCGTCAGCTCCCTTAATAAACATCTCAATTGTAGTATGACTTTTTATCCCTCTTTTTGTGTTATTGAGGACCTAGCGATGAAGAGGATGATTGGGAGTGGACGTGAAGCTTATGGTCTATATCTTTTGAATTTTGGAGCTCCATCAGCGAAGGCACTTCAGTCTAGTAGTCCTAGTAGGGTGAATTTGTCTCAAATAAGGCTTTGGCATGCTTGCCTTGGTTATTTATTGTTTTTCTATTTGCGTCTTTTATTTCCTAAACCATTTAAATTTGTGGCCCCTAAGTCCTTATAGTGTTCAATTCATCAGTTGTTGAAACATTGTAGAACCACTTATTCGGTCAGTACTAAAATAAGTTTACATTTGTTTGATTTAATTTATTTTGACGTTTGGGGTTCCTCTCCTTATATTTCCCTATATGGTATGCAATATTTTATTACATTTGTGGATGATCATACATGCTTCACGTGGTTGTATCATTTTAAATCCCGTGATGAGGTGCCTAAATTAGTTTGTCAATTTCATCAACTCATCCTCACTCAATTTCATAAACGCATTAAGATTCTATGTTCTGACAACGTTAATGAGTATTTTTCCCATGACTTGGCTACATATCTCCATTATTATAGAGTTATTCATCAAAGTTCATGTGCCTATACTCCCCAACAGAATGGGGTGGCCAAAAGAAAGATGGACACTTGCTGGAGGTTGTTTGGGTTTTTACCCTTGCTATGCATGTCCCTAAACGATATTGGGTCCCTACTATCTGCACTGTTTATGTGATAAATCACATGCCATATCGGGTTTTTCAACTTCAAATCCTTTTCCAACTTTTAAATCTCGATGTGAGTCCTGATATTCTGCCTCTTCATATCTTTGGTTGTGTGTGTTTTATTCACATCTATGGGCCTTTTTGGGACAAACTTGATCCCAAATCTGTTTGTGGGGTCTTCCTTGGGTACTCTGACACTTAGAAAGGGTATATTTGTCTTGAACCTCAGAGTCGCAAAAACACAATGTACGTTACCTTTTTTGAAAATCTCTCAAACTTCCTTCCTTCTGGGTCCACTCTTCAGGCGAAGAGTGATTGGTGGGAAGAGTGTACGCTTCCGAGTGAACGTCCGCTTCTAGTCCCTACCCTTCTTCTTATGTCCGAGTCCGAACCTCCTCCGACTCTTACTCCTGTTCCTATGTTTGCATCCAAGCCTCCTCCTCTTGAGTTGGCTCCATTTATTTCTTCTGTGTCTGAGCCTAGCCCTGAAACTATTGTGCCTGAAGTGAGGGTGTATATCAAGAAGAAAAGGACACATATAGACCAAGTAATGAAACAATCACTTCCAGCGAGCTCTTTGGAACTGGGTATTGTTTTCCCGAATATTCATTTACCTATTTCTCAGCATAAAGGCTCATGTAAATGTACCCAATACCCTTTATCTAATTTTTTATCTTATTTTAAGTTGTCACCATCATATTGATATTTTCTTACTGCCATATCCTTTATTAAAGTTCCATTTAGGTTGTCTGAGGCATTGGAGGATTCCAAGTAGAGAAAAGCAATGAAAGAAGAGATGGATGTCCTCGTCAAAATTGAAACGTGGGATCTGACTAATTTTTGGGCTGGAAGGAAACCTATAGGGTGTAAGTGGGTGTTTACTGTTAAACACCGAGCTGATGGAAGTGTAGAGAGATACAAAGCCAGATTGGTTGCAAAAGGTTTTACTTAGAAATATGGCATTGATTATAGGGAAACTTTTGCACTAGTGGGGAAAATGAACTTTGTTTGGGTGTTATAGTCTCTTGCTGCGAAGTAAGGATGGAAGCTGCAAGAAATGGACATTAAAAATGCTTTTCTTAATGGGGATTTACAAGAGGAAGTATACATGTTACCACCTATAGGCTGCATTGTTGACACTAATGTAGGGAAGGTATGTAAGCTCAAAAAGTCTTTGTATGGTCCTAAGCGGTCTTCATGGGCTTAGTTCGAGTGGTTCAGCTTAGTTGTGAAAAGATTCGGATTCAATCAAAGTAATGCTGATCATACACTATTCTTTAGATGACAGGGTGCTCTCATTATAGTCCTTATTGTTTACGTTGATGATATTGTGGTTACCGGGAACAACGAAGGAGAAATAACCCAGCTAAAGAAATTTTTAGCTTCTGAATTTGAGATCAAAGACCTTGGAGAATTCAAATATTTTCTTGGTATAGAGGTTGCTAAGTCCAAGGATGGTGTCTTTGTCTCTCAATGCAAGTATATTCTCGATCTTTCATGTGGCACTAGGAAAATTGGATATCGACCGATGGATACTCCTTTTGATCCGAATGTCAAATTGAGTCCAACTGTGGACAACCGATTGATGACATGGGCCGATATCAGAAAATAGTTGGGAAGCTTTTGTATTTATCTTTTACCAGGCCGGATATTGCATTTGTGGTTAGTGTCCTTAGCCAGTTCATGCATGTTCCATGCGTTCCTCACCTGCAAGCTATTGGCAGGGTGCTTCATTATTTAAAATCATCTCCTGGTAAAGGACTTTTATTTAGCAAACGCAACCATATGAAGATTGAGGCCTATACTGATGCCGATTGGGCAGGCTCAGTTGCTGATAGGTGCTCTACTTCAGGCTAGTGTGTTTTTGTGGGAGGAAACCTTGTGACCTAGCTTAGTAAGAAGCAGCCCGTTGTTGCTCGCTCTAGTACAGAAGCTGAATTTTGGTCCATGACGAATGGAGTCTTCGAGTTAATCTGGATACGTCGATTGTTAACTAAGTTGGAGGCCCCATTTGAATCTCCAATGCAACTCTATTGTGACAATCAAGCAGCGATAAGCATTGCAAATAATTCTGTTCAGCATGACCATACTAAGCATGTTGAGGTGGATCAACATTTCATTCGCGAACGTGTGATATCAAAGGAATTGTATTTACCATTTGTGCCTACTATTCAGCAATGTGCTGATATCTTCACCAAAGGTCTCTTCAAGCCCCAGTTTGAGTTCCTTCTGTCTAAGTTAGGCATGTGTAATATTTATGCCTAACTTGAGGGGGAGTGTTGGATTTTGTAAGCCTTTTGGGATTTGTGGGCTATGTATTCTGAGCCCATTAGAGTTTTGTATTTTATGTGTTTTCATTATGTTTCCTTGTTCAAGGGGTTAGGGTTTCCTAGTAACTCGAATATTAAGTATTATAAATAGATAGTCTTTGTACCCATATTAGGGCATCCGACTTTCTCTCTAAAATTCTCTTCTCTCTTTCACCACAACGTTATCCACTATAAAGTAAATATTGAGTTGTAACTAACACTAGAATTTAAGGATTCAGCATCATTACTCACTCCATAGGGAGAGAGAATGGGATTCAGTTGTTTGGAGGAATTGACGAGGGCCTGCAGAAGGGTTAGTAGTGCCTGAAATTTCTTTCATCTTGAACTCCCATTCAACTTGGTATTAGGGCTGATTTGTTTTCCAGGGGCTTAAAGCGTGACAGGTACTTCCGAATCACCTCAGCTTTTCTGAGATCTTTGCCTTTGATTCACTGCTGTCAATATCGCCATTTTCCCCATTCGTTTGTGATCAAGATGCTTCCTTTCCTTATCGCCATTCTGAGGAAGTTCTTCCTTAGTTTCATTTTTTTCAGTTGCTGTTGAAGATCTATTTCTGAAAGTCATGTTTATGGTGCCAAAAATTCTTGAATTAAAGTATTTGGTCCTGTGTTGAAATAAAATATCAATCCTCCATGCTTTTCAAAGCATTAATTTTCCCTTCAAAATTTTTTCCCCTGCATTCTTTCTGCCTGTTGCAGTGCGCTGTTACTGAGTCTCTGAGTCTTGGCTTACAGTATACCTGTGTGAGTTTAGTCTTCATTGAGTGTGAATGGGGTATCTAGCTTCCTACCTTTTGAAGCAGGGTAAAATATGTTTAGCTTTTTTAAAATAATATATATTTATATTCCATTCTTTTGTGTTGTCCTCTTTAATTTTTCAATAATTATGTGTTCTAGTATGTTTTAAAAAAATTGTTGCTTTTTATCTTTTGAATTTTCAGAGCGCTTCAGACATGGTTTTGGCAGATGATAATTTTGCGACTATTGTGGCGGTATGCTCTTCTTTTTTCTTAGCCTTTATGAAATTTTATTTTATTTTTTAATGTATGGTCTTGTTTGCTCAGTATGGAAGACAGCAATGTTGAGTTGCTTAAGTTTAATTGAAACTCATGGGCATGCCCAAAAAACAAAAAAGAATCGTCTCTGTCGAGACATGAGCATTTTTGTATGTTTCATATTGTGTTATTATCTCTAGTAATGTCCTTAATTTCAAACAGGCTGTTGCGGAGGGGAGGGCTATATACAGCAACACAAAGCAGTTCATCAGATACATGATATCTTCAAATATTGGTGAAGTAGTTTGTATCTTTGTGGCTGCTGCACTTGGAATACCTGATACCCTTATCCCCGTGAGTGAATTTCATTTCATTTTTGCTCTGATACGTTTTGCATACTTGTATCTGCATAGGGCCATAGTTTATACCCAATTAAACTCAGGCGTCCTTTTAAATATTTTTGCAAGACACCTCTAATCGGGATCTTTAGCCACTAAGAAGTTAAGATTGGTAGTTTGAAGTTATTTTACTTGCAGGTCCAACTGCTTTGGGTCAATTTGGTTACGGATGGGTTGCCTGCCACTGCCATTGGTTTCAACAAGCCCGACTCTGATGTGATGAAGGCTAAACCCCGTAAGGTAGCGCCATCCATATCTGCTTAAACTGTTTTTGAGACACTTAACACTGATATTTCTTCTTTGTGATTTTTGAACCTTTCCCTTTCAAGCCAAAGCAAGCATTTTCTTCTAATTTTCAATGCCAGTCTGATTGGCAAGTTACATTGTCTATTGGAAGTTCAAACAGCTGTTTTTGGAAGTCTGTAATTCATTTTCTTCACCATTCGGCAGCCTAACAAACTAAGTTTATTTCGGAAGTCTGTATTTCATTTTCTTCACCATTCGGCAGCTTAACAAACTAAGTTTATTTCATCGGTCTTCGTTTATTATTATTATTACTATTACGATTTATTTTTGCAACCATATCATTCTCCACTCACTATTAGCATTTGAATAAATTGTAACAGGCCCCTTTGAGACCATTTCAAGTTATTGGAATGTTGACTGAACACTTTCTTTGAACTAAAAGCTTGTTTTCATCATGGCAAAATTTAGAGGTCTTGTAAACCGCCTTGGTCTTATTGAAAACCTTGTTTTGTAAGGGTTGGCATCCCCTTTGGTGCCTTTTTATTTAAATTCTTTTAATGATAAAAATAAAATAAAAATAAAAATAGAGCAGGTCTGGCATTGGTAATCAGAAGCCATTGCTGGTTGCATAAGCATTGTCCTGGGAATATGGTGTTTGTGTGAACTGTGACGCCCAGGGCTCGAGTCAGCACAGGTTTGATGTTCTGAGGTTCCTAACTTCATGGCAGCAAAAACTAGGGTTCAAGCTATATTTAAAATGAAAAGACCTGTGAAGCTTAAAATACTTTTGTGCGATTGAAGTGGTAGGGTGTAAGAAGCATGCTGTTCTCTCCCAGATAAAATACATACTTGAACCAGTGCAATAGACTGGTATTGTTAAACCTGGTGAGGCACCTGTGGATCCTAACACAAAGCTTACAACTAAAGATGTTGGAAGTCTTGCTGAATCTGAGAGATGTTGACAAGGTGCCCATGCAGGTGGCTTATTTTTCCGTTAAGAGGAATGCTAGGAGACTTCACAGATATTGATTGGGCTGGGTTCCCTCGTGACTGGAAGTCTGCGACATGCTGTTGTGTTTTTGTTTCACACAACTTAGTTTCCTTGAAGTGTAAGAGGCGGAGTGTGAGATGACTCAAACTACATGTGAGTTAATATGGATTAATCAGATACTAAGTGCACTCATTTATAAGAGCTCGGGCCTATGAATTCCATGAGAGGATTGTGTGCAAGAAACATCAATAGAAACTGATTTCACCTAGCTACGTGAGGATAGGGGACCAAGCAGCAAACATTTTTACTAGAGCCTTGAGTGGGAAACGATTAGGTTGTTTTTGTAACAAGTTGAGCATGTTTCATATTTATGTTTCATCTTGATGGGGGAGGGTATGATGGGCTTGGGGGCTGTAAGGGCATTTCATAATACTCTGTTAATATATTATAGATGCAGCAACCAGGTTTCTGGCCACTAATTTTCACCCTCTCTTACACTTGTCTCCTCTCCCTTGCCCTCTTTCTTCGACACCTTGCTTTATTTGCGGAACCTAGTGTTGATCAGTATGGTGTGCATTCATGAGTTTTAGCTATCAATAGTTGGAACAGTATGTAGATAAAAAATACGAAGTTACTCTTCCTTTACTCATTAGGCATCCTCGTGGTGTATTAAATCTTATCATTACAAGAGGCGTTTTGAGGATCCTCTGCCATGTCATCTAATGATTTTCAAACCTTAGAATCTGATAAGTAAGGCTGGCAGGTAACTTCTTAGTAGAGGCCATTTTTGTTATCTGGATCTTGTGGAACAAAAGGGATCTTTTGGGGATACTTGGATGGTTTCTTTCAGTTTTGTTATTATTGTAGCAATGGAGGTGTTAGTCAAAGGTTGGTTTAAACTGGATGATGAGACTTGATGCACATCTAACGGGGCTGAAGATCAATTGAACTATGCATTCTCTTTAATGTGTGATGTGCTGCAACCGGAATTCGTGAACGGAATGTACAAGTAGTAAACGATCTAACTAGCAATTGGCCCTTCCAGAAATCAATATTGTGATGCTCTCTTCTTAAACCTTTTGTCCTTTCAACTCACTCAATTCCTGTTTAGGGGTAGCAAAAGTAGTCTTTGAAAATGAATCAATCTTGGTCTTATGTTAAATGGTAAAATGGCCTTCCAAAATTTCAGATATTATTGATTAGAAATTTGAGTGGGTCATGATGAACCAATTATAAGTTATCAGAGTTGTGATGCACTATCCTTGAACTTGCCGATTGTTTTTTCGACTCTATTAATTTATCTATAAGAGATCATATGAAAAGTAGAACCAATTTTTTCATTTCTTTAGGTCACTGGTCATCTGCCTGGCGGAATTGCGAGAAGATTGGACTCTTCACCCATTCCAATATAAAGGATTCGTTAATCAAATAATAGATAGTAAATCGGTTGGTTTGAAAATATCTTTTATCAGAAAGTACTTTCTGATTGTGATGTCGTCAGCTTACTGAATTTTTGAATCATTTGGAGTCAGTCATTTAGAAATCTGTAGGCACTGAGTTCTGTTTCTCTATTTTTCTTTTTCCTTTTCACAAATTCGGGATTATTCATATAATTTGACTTTTCATTTTGTTTGCATCTGCAGGTTAATGAAGCAGTTGTCAGTGGGTGGTTATTTTTCCGTTATTTGGTAATAGGAGGTAGCTGTGGGTGCCATTATATTTTGTTGATCATAATATTATATTAAGCAATTTTCATTTTCACATACTGTCTGGTGGTTGACCCATATAGTGGTGAATGCCAGATTAGTGCTAGGATTAGATTAGAATGTTAGATTAGTAATTTTTTCCTCTTTATGTGCTGGATTGGCTTTACCCTGGTACCTAAATTTCTTGATTTACTGTATCATGTTCCCAAGGGATTTTTTTGGTCCTTTTACCTCATTTTATGCAGAGAAATTTCAACAAATCTGGAACATTGTTGAACTGTTTTCTTAGTGTTCTAGTTTTGAGGACAGCTACATGACATGAAGCATGGCGTTCATTTATAAATTTGTTAACCATTTGACTTTTCCTTGATGGCATCTGCAGCTTACGTTGGTCTGGCCACTATAGCGGGTTTCATATGGTGGTTTGTTTACTCTGATAGTGGGCCTAGACTACCGTACACTGAATTGGTAAGTTATTTATTTATTAAATTCGTATATGCACCTGGATTCTTGTTGGTTGCTTGAATTTATTTAAATATTAGATGTCCTTAAGTCTGAAGTTATCTGCATGGGATTGCCTGTGCTACAACGCATGGTCAATGGATTTGAGTGATAATTAAATTTTAAGACTGTTCACTTCTTTTGAGATGGTTCTGATGTAATTGGGTGCACTCACTGTTCCTTTTTTATATTTTTTGGTTTCATCAAAAAAAATATATAAAATCTTAGCTGGAGACATTGCACCGAATTCTCCAATTTCATTACAATTTTAGTTGCAGGGTGCTTCATCCATTCTAATTCTCCTCAATGTGTACCATTTTCTGAGTTTTGATTAAATCTGCTTCCTAGAGTTGGTGATTTTGCACAAACAATATATAATTATCCTTGCAGTATTTCATTTATAGGACTTCTTTTCCCTTGCCTTGAAATGAACTTTTTGTTTTCAAAACGCTAATTATTTGTACATTATTGCTTCAGATGAATTTTGACACTTGTTCATTGAGGGAAACGACTTATCCTTGCAGTATTTTTGAGGATCGCCATCCGTCAACTGTGTCAATGACAGTTCTTGTTGTTGTTGAGATGTTCAATGCACTGAATAACCTTAGTGAAAATCAGTCCCTTCTGTAAGTACTCATCGGCCGTATCTGAACTGCTTTCCAAATTCAACTTAATATTTGCCTTAGATAACCTGATTTGATTGTAATAGTCTAGTAGAAGCACTTTGTGGCTTGTGCTGGGGAACATTTTACAAGTGGTCATGACAATTCCTCATTTCAAACCTAGAGAGAACCATTAAGCTGTGATGATTTTAGATGCTGGTACTACAAGTTATTGCATTAGGTTTTAAAATTTTATATCTTGAAACTGATTGCATGATTTTTGCAAAATTCAATCTGAAGCTTGCGGATCATTATTTCCTGCTTTCAGAAATGATGTGCCCCGTGCCTTATCATGGACCCGTTAGACGTGTTCAGGATCATTTAAGACCTAGTTTGAAGTTTCATGTTTTTGAAAACCCAAAACTGTTTCCTACTTTTTATTCTTACTTTTCTGAAAACTGTTTGTCCTTTTTGAGATGGAGATTGCATTGAATTCTCATCATTCTAGCGTATAGCAGAAACTTCACATATCCCACTTCTTTAAAAACCGATTAGGCTAGGTCAACATTGTGAATCCGCAACCTTACAGCATAAGCTTTTAAGTGTTCAATAGGAAGCACTGGTACATGATTGGTCCACAGTACGGCAGTACAAATTTTTTCCAAAAATTAGGTACCAGTACGACAATGGGTACACTAAATTAAAAATAGTTAAATGTATATGTACCCCTGAAATTAAAATAAATTAGTTCACTCTTTTTGACAAGAGTCAGAAATTTGTATATATAAATGCCAAATCTTTAGCCCGTTAAGATGATTCTTGTTTATTCTTATTGAGTGGATAAAAGAGCAGGTACTAACAGCCTCTCAGTGCATGTCTGAATGCACCACTGTATTGCCTCAGGCATATTCAGAAAGTGTATAAAAAATTCGTAATTCTGGTACAAACTGGGTAATTACCCAAGGAGTACTCAGGCTGTACCAGCACCTGGTAAGTACCCGCTACGGGTACGGCACCTTGTTTGAAGTTCCAGTGCTTCCTGGGTGAAAATCCTGTCACTGTCCTTTTATTATCTAAGTTGTCGTCTTCTTTTTATCTAAGTTGTCTTTCCCTTGATGGGTGTTAATTCAGAATTCCTACACTCTCTGAGGTGCAAACAGCTGTATGTCGGGGATATTAGGGCTGGATATAACAGCCTAAGCCTTTAGATAAAGTGCTTGCCTGGCACAGTAAAAACTGGGATAGAGTTGAGGACGGAGTGGAAGATTTCATCCACGAGCAGATTTGCAAGGGTAGGGGAACCAGAGTGGATAAAAAGAAAAGGAGGAACATTGTTCTCGAGTTCGCAAGGCAGGAAAATGTTAAAATAAAAGGAGAGCAGAAAACTGAAGGAGGGAATAAATGTAGTTCAGACAGGCAGAAGGAAAGGAAAACAAGAAAATGTGTGGAGAAATGGTGAGTGTTGTAAATTAAGCAACGAAAAGGAGAAGTCAATGTTACTGCTCCATCTCAAGGAGATAAAACACTACAACTGAAAATTGCTGAATTATCGCAAACCATAGGACTGAGCCATCGATTTTGTGTCCTGTTTAATTGCAAATTTTACCATCTTGATTGTAGAATAAACAATCAGAAAAGAAAAGGAAAAAGAAACTATAGCAAGAACAAAGAAGATTTTGTGAACGATTATTTTTTTCGTGCTGTCAATATTACTAATAAGATATAGTTAGTAAAAATGGCTTTGTTTGACCTTAATAATTTTTTGTTCAAAGAAGCCAAAAAGACTTGTATAAGGGGCAGGTTTGGCGAGGAGAGGTTCAATTCTTGTGTGAGAGGTGGAGAGGATTGATTTTGTGCACTGGGGGAGAAAGAAGGGAGATGGAACCCTAGTTTTGATTTCTTGAGCAAAAACTGATAGAAGTCAAAATGTAATGTTTGTGGATTCTAAACGTGAATTGCTGAATTCCAAGGACCATATAAAAAATGCAATGCTGCGATGGAAAGTTGTTTTGCTGGTTTTTTTTGAGAAAGACGAACAACAAAAAGATAAAACAACAAACATGCCCTTGTTAGGTACCTTCTGTATACCAATTGGAACCTAAAACAGGAATAGAAAAAGCTGAATGGTCAGCATTGAACTTCACAATTCTATTAGTGGTAGACTTCTCTTTCTGTGTTCTGCCAGGTATATTTAAATTTTCATTTCCCTCATATAAGTACAAGAGTTCACAATGTATTAACATAAAAACTAGTTTCCAAGCAATCTTATGGTAAGTTCTATGCTGTTCAAAGTATACCTGTTCATCTTTGTCCTTTAAAATCTGTCTTTGTTTTTAATGGTAATATGATGCACTTGCTTGCTGTTTCTTCTGATCCATGTGTCTGAACTCACTAATGCATATTTTTCTGTAAATTGACCTTTTAACTGTGGTGCCTTTCTAGTGTTATCCCACCCTGGAGTAATTTATGGCTTGTTGCTTCGATCATCCTGACTATGGTCTTTCACATACTAATTTTGTATATACAGCCACTCTCTGTTCTTTTCTCTGTAAGTTGTCCTTTCTACCATCTTTTTTTCCCCTGTCGTCTCAACTGACTTGTCCTTCCTGAACAATTTCATTTAGTTATGTAGAGTTTTTCTGTTGCAGGTGACACCACTCTCTTGGGCTGATTGGACCATCGTCTTATATCTTTCGTTCCCTGTTAGTGATTTGACTTCAAAATTCCTTTTTGCATTTTTCTAATTTTCCTGCATAACAAAATGAGTAGCTTGGTCCCGTTGCACTTTTTACAAGTTGTGCCTATAGCCACTTATTTAGCTCGGAACCTGCATCTAATTTACATAAAACCTGTTTTATATGGGGGGATTTCTGTTTTGAATATCAGTAAATGGTTCCAGTCTTAAAATGGCATGCCTCAGATTTTTTTCCTCTTTTTTCTTGGTACTGATGTGATTGCTCATTTCTGATTTCATAGATAAGACCTTAAGGAAGCTGTGTCATCCGAATTTAATTTATTTAGTGCCTTTGTACAAGAATAAGGGTCGTATACGAAACTGTTCTAATCATTGTGAGATAGAACTTATTAGCCATACCCTGAAACTCTAGGCAAGATTAATCAAGTGCTGGTTACGGTATAGTGTTATGATTTCTGAAAACCTACTTATGTTTGTGTGATGACAGTCCACTACAAAGGCAATTCACTTGGGCACTTGTTGAAAAGATTTAGAGCAAGGAAAATGGACTTGCATTTGATTTCTCTAGATTTGGAGAAGGCTCATGATAGAGTCCCTATGGAAATATCTTGATGGGCTTTGATGTAAATGGAGTTTCTCTTAAATATATAAATGTAATTGAAGACTTCTTCTGAAAGGGTAGTAGAAAATGTGAGGATGTATGAAGGCATGGTTGATAGTTGTCTTAGCAGTATCGGGTTGCACCAAGTTCAACGAGTGCTTTCTTGTTTGAAGTAGTGATGGATGTGCTCACTGGACAAATACAAAAACTGAAGTATTGTTGCATGTTTTTTGTTGATGACATAGTATTGATGGATGGGACTAAACCAAGCATTGGCGGTAAGTAGGACTGTAGAGATGTGCAGTATTCTCTCAAGTTTTAGGCTGAGTAGGTCCAAAATAGAATGCATGGATTACAAGTTCAGTGAACATAAGGAAGTGGATCCATCGAGGGCAAGGTCAATGGCAGAAGTCGTGGCACAATTGGCAAGATTGCTCTTGTTTCACTGCATGGTCAAGGTTGGAAGTCATGGAAACTGTCGAGAGAAAGGTAATGGGGAAAAATCAGCATACCTTATGTGGGCATTACCTACACAGATATACAAGTATTAACAACTGTGAGGATGCCCAGCTTGGCTAGTGGTACATAGGTCGTGTTATTTGGAACAAATATGAACTGATAACAAACTTTGCTACCTTGGCTCAAGTTAGCTAAAGAGATAATTAGGTGATTCAGGGCTTTTATTTAGTTATTAGAAGTCTTAATTCTGAGGGGTTTTTCCCCTTTTTGTTTTTAAGTATTTTTGATTGGGTATAAATTCAATTTTTTAAGCTATTCTTATAACTGGGTTCAAATTCTTATATCCCTTTAACATTGTCTACTCAATGTAGGTAATTCTAATTGATGAACTACTGAAGTTCTTCTCGAGAAATCCTAGAGGTAACGTCTGCCCCCCACACCCCCCCCCCCCTCCCCCCGGGGGGGTGGGCTTCTAGTTGACATAATCAATTGTTTGACAATGTGCTGCTGCGGAGTCCTTGCATCCATGCCTAAATTGTCCCACGTTAACATAGTTATAGAACAATTTTACTCAGTATAACAGAGCTTATGATAATTTTGGGTGAGTGAAAAGTGTGGAAGGGAGAAATTGGAGAAAGAAAAACACATTACAGAGAAAATATTTGGTGAATTGATCGAGTTACTGAAGTATCAATGTGGTGGTCAAAAGGCTTTGAAAACAATTACACTCACATCCGCATTTCCAGCTCAAAGTATTTTTTTTACTACTGCAAGTCATCTGCGTTGCAAAATTTTGATAGGAAAATGGCTTCATTCTCATTGTTTCTCGTTTGTGCTTTTCCCAATCACACAATTGCAGGAATAAGGTTGAACCTCAGATTGCGAAGAGCTGATTTACTTCCAAAAAGGGAATCACATGAAAAGTAAAACTGAAGTTATTTGTTACATAGAGGTTTATTTATCTCATGTGTTGTATACCTTCCTCGAATGATTGATACGAACGGAAGCTGTGTTATTACGAAGAGTGCTCAAGGAGGGATCAGTGATCAGAAATCCATCGAAGCTGTAGTCCCACATTGCCTTTGTGAGCAAATTGAAGTGATCATCACTCCATGTTTTCTGCTTAGTGATGAGTTTTAGAATGCAACAGATCGGTTCCGGTGGACAGAAGTTCTCTATCTTCTTCTGCAGTAACATTGAAGGGATCTCTAGATTGATCAATTGTGTTTCGTGGGACTTATTGATTTCTGAATCTTACGAGATCATCTAAGTGTCAATACCGTTGAAAATTTGCAGGTATACCTTGTTTGTTCCTGTAGGACACTGATTCATGTCATGGCTATTATTTGGGCAAGAATTGAACTGCTCTTTTCGCTTTACCACACCCGTAACTTCTCTGTTAGAACAAAATCTATTCTAGGGCAAAACTAGACAAATATTGTTTTTTGCTGGTCTTTTTCATCCCCAATGCATCGTGAAGCATTTGATAATCACAGTTGGTACCTTTGTTTGTGATATTTGATATCTTCACTCAAACATGATGACTTAGAAGAATCCGTTGAGTTTACCAATATTAATACTTTGATTGTTTTGCTCCTATATCTTCTAAGAGGAAAAAAGATCTCTGAGAGTTTGGGTCCCAAAGAGTACTTGGATTCTTTCGGTAACTAAAAAGTGTATTGTGCCTGAATCTAAATGTGGTTTGCGGTGGTGAAGGAATTGGGTCGGAAAAAAAAAAAAAAGGGGGATTTTAGTTGTGAGATATTTGACGAAATTATCGTTGGACTTGAGATCTCATTCAAAAATAAAGATATCCCTCAAATCGTATATGTATATCGCTTGTTTTACTCATATCAGTTAAGCTTGGAGAATGTATATTTACATGAGCATAGGGGAAGTGTATTGTTCACAGCAACTGCTATTACCACCTAAAATGATTGCTATTTTAAATTATTTTAATTTGATCAACCACGTTGATAAAAATAATATCAAAATTCATACATCAAATCTTTGAAAATTTAGTCGGTTTATAGGGGCTTTGATTTTTCTCATTCTTTTACAGCATGAAAATGTGATAAATCCCTTATTACTAAATACAATCGAAATTGACTTGTCCCGTTTATTGTTATTCATGTTCACATGCCAAACCCTTTATTACTAAATCCCTAATATATTATATATAGAGAGGGAGATTAGGATAAATCTACTCATCCCAAAAAAAGTGACCGCAGACAAAATTTCATTAGTCACATGTGACAAGTAGGATCTACTTGTGCATGCGAAGTCCACCCTTGGGATTTATTTAGGATTTATCTTTTTGGTAAGAGTAGTATTATCTGGGAGATTATCATTCATACCTATGTACATTAGGAAAGCTTATTGGAGTGCGTGAGGCTGCATAAACACATTTCAACCATTGGATAAAATCGTCACTTGTTCACTAGTAGCCGGGAGATTTTGAGCTCAGCAATCAAATTTTAAAAGATATTTAGTTGGCTTTTTGTTGATCAAACTTTGGTTGCTATGACGAAGTCCCATCTTTGCTTTACCAGCTACTAGTGGACGAGTGAAAAGTTCAATCCAACGATCAAAATCTGTTCATGCAATCACAAGGGTGTCTCAGACAACCACCTCTTAAACATAGCAAAGCATTGTTCAGGCTTGTACTCGGGAGCTGTGTGTCCGCCTCCCTGCAAAATCATAAAATGGCCCAAAACTTGTTGAAATAAGCACCCAAAAAAAAAAAAAAAAAAACGTTTTCCCAAAAGAAACATTGTAAAGCTTACAAAGGCAATGGAAGTTCATGGGTTTTTACTTGCCTTCACAGTTGCAAATGTCATCCTATTGGAGTAAGTCCTTGTATAACTGCACAGCAAGAAAGTAAAAAAAAAAAAAAAAGAAAAACAATGAAAAAGAACTAACATTTAAATGAAAAAAAGAAAAAGAAAAGGCCCTCTTTACATTGAATGCCAAAAAAACAGCTCTCTGTTTCGAATCTCTCAACAACCCTTTGAGACAGCTTTTAAAAAGTCTAGAATCACTTTTGGGTTATGGAATTGTTGAATGCGGCTTCACTATCTATAATTTAATTGGTCAAGTTTCAAATAAAATTCTATCAAGAATGTAACACGACTTCAGATCTTTATGGAATGAAGAAAAATGAGAGAATTGTCAATTTGCAGATAATTTAATTTAGGGTTGGGTCCTCGTCAAAATGGTGAAAAGTCAGAAAGATCACAACTGTGGCAATTATCTTACATTTTTCGACCTAACACTACATATCATCAAATTATGTGAGAAGTGACGAGTCCCTTTATTTTTTCACCCTTTTGGTATTCACTCAGGATTAGCATTTGGGCACTTGATGACTGATTCCTAGATGCTAAAAACCAACTTTTGGGTGTGGAATTGTTGGGCATTCTAAAGCTGGGGTGCTTCTGAGATAAAATCTTGATACATACCCTCCGATTTGGCCATCAACAATCCAAGATCTCCAATCATCAACAATGGAGTAATTCAGAGACCGCACCCACGCTTGAGTGCCAACATATGGAATGAGCATGTCATGGTCACCACTATTCCAAAAACAAAAACAAAAAAGTTGACCAGGCAACAATAAGGCCAAATGCACAAAGACTTTATTTCCTTCACATATCATAAAACTAAACTTGCCTGTATATGAGAGATCTGTAACCTTTAGAACTGAGGTAGCTATGATACTGAGCACTGCTTGCAATTTCATACCTGTAAGACAATCCAGCGTTGCATCTCTGCCATTCTCCTATACTTCCCTGTTTCAAAAAAATAGCCATTTCCTTGCTGTGTGTTGAAGGGAGAAACTATAATATGAGTGACTACATATATGGCCTTAAGACTAAACTACGAATAATGTTCTCAGTAGATAAACGAATCTAAACAAAAGATTATCACCTTACCTTTCGAATATGGAGTGCTTCTCGGACGCTGTTTTCGTTAAACCAATAGCGAGATAGTAAATACCCATAAGTCTGCAGCCAAAAATATTGGCATTTCTGGTTAGGATAGGAATGGTATGTGATGAATAACAATTCCCATGTTTTCGTGAGTGGAATCGTTTTCTTGATTGGGTTGGATATGACGTAAACAGGAAAAACTATTCCAAGCCCCAAAATGGACCAAGTTATTCCATAAGAATAAACCGGGATACAAATAAATATTACCATGACCAACATGCTGAGTCAATGGAACAGTTCTCTTTGATGCTTAAGAAGCAAACTCCTTGTTCCAGTTTATTAATTACCTTTTTCTATGGAGCATCTAATTGTTCCATTATATATAGGGGAATATATTTTTTATTTTTGAAACAAAATAGGCAGGAAAAAAGAATGAAACTGTAAATTACGCGACATCCGAGTTGAGGAACTGGTTGTTCAGGATTCGAGAGCTCCCCCGAGTTGAGAGACCTCCTGTTCCCAGACAACTCGAATGGCCTTGGGGAAGCATAAACACAAAGCGGTTCCAAAATTTGAGCAGTGTTAATCCCAGCAATACACTGCAAGTGCAACCAAAAAACACCAAGTTAACATTTAATCATGGGAAAAACCAGAAAGGCAGTTGAAGTCACCAACCTTATCATAAGCCAGTATATCTTTTGAACACACTGCATTTCTGGGATCTACATTAACATACTCTCCTCTGCAGTTTCTCTTCAATGACTGAAAGTGAAAATGGCGTTTGTAAGTAAGTTTCTATTTTCATGAATGATGGCAATGATGCGAAATGAGAAATAGATGAGGTTAGGGACCCAAGGGATTATTACCTCATAGAGTTCATCTGAAATAAGTCCCACCCCATGGGCAAATGGGATTTTGGAGTTATCTTCAATGACTGGATCAGTTTTAGGGTTGCCAAGCAAGTATCCCTGAAATCAATCATTTTACACTCATCTTCTCAATATCTGATTTCAACACTCTCTCCCATACAGTTTTCATTTCTGGAGCCATTGTGAAGAAATTCAAATTCTGAACTTGTGGGATCCAAGATTGTATTTGCAATATTACAAGAATCAACCCAATGTTTTTTCTTCCATTGGAATGCCTCATTCATTAGCATTCTCATCATAGCTCAAACAGGAATCATATCATTCTTAATCGTTTTTGTCCATGTTAGTCTTTGTTTCCTATCTCTAGCATTACCTATTATGTTTGTATTATCAATCTTCCTAAATGGAGCACTAAATAAACTTTGGCTAAATAGCCAACTTCATGAAGCAGAAACAAATATAAAAGATAAAAAGATATGTGCCATTTCAGTCACTGAATAAAAGTTGTCTACTAAAAGAAGAAGATAAGGAACAAATGACAAACCTTGAGATTGATCATTGGTCTCTTACCTGCTTCATTTCCTGCATTACCAAAAGTATGCAAAGTTGGTATTGGTTTGGGGTCTCAGCTATGTCACCCTCATGCTCTGGGTTATTTTAGTTGATTCATTAAGGCTTCTAGATTTGCCTTTATCAGCAGAATCAAGCAAACTTATTGAGAATGATAACACAACAAAAAAAAAAAAAAAAGAAGAAAAAGGAACACAGCTTTTAAGTAACATATTGTTCGTTTAATGAAAATACAAGTGGAAAAAAACTATTGATCTTCCCTTACCATCCGACATTTGTTGAAAGATAAGTGGAAGAGTAACCCCAGAGTATGAGTCTCCACCCAAATAGACTTGATTTGAGAGGAACTCGGGATGATCATTCAGCCACTGCAACATTCAACAATAATGATAAACAACAACAGTGATAACTAAGTATCCTGAGTTAAATATGTGTTGAACCTTACACCCTCCTACTTAACTTAAGGCCATGTTCACTAGATCAGAATAAAATGGAATGGGATGACTTTAATTTTTACAAAACACATCGAGCATCATTACAAAGTTAATGTGAGTTTGTAATGCAAAATGGAAGCGAGAGTTTCGATAAAACATGTTCAGCAAGGGAATGAAGACAGTAATGAGCATTCCTTTCTATGAGGATTGACATGCTCATTCCCGTTGTTCAGAACATTTTGAATTATGATTGGAGTGAACATACAATGGGACCGGTTGATGAGAAATGATTTTACTCTTTAAAATCTCATTCCATTCATTCCAACATACCGAACATAGCATAAAAGTCATGCATCGACTGGAATGAGCAGAGGGTACCTTCCTGAGAAATTCATGGGCATTGCTTGCTGCTCTGAGGTCGCTGGATTCAGAGGAGTGACAAGTTCTTGCATAGGAAAACCCAGTGCCAACAGGCAAATCTACAAATAGAATGCTCGAAACCTGATAATTTTGTTTGTTCATCATTACCATCTAAATTCAATCAAACCCTACTTTCTTATAGTAAAAAAAGAAGTATACAATTGATAAATAAAGACACACCCAACTTAGTAACTAGGAGGGACTAAGAAAATATGCAGAGTACCAATATTACGATATCTCAAAAGTAACCACAAGGATTAGACCTTGTTCAGAGTTTCAATCTTGGATATAATAAGTGCAGATACCTTAGTCCATGAATTTGAGTTCAATTCCAAAGTGGGAATGCTCCCATTGTATTCCACTGCCTCAAAATACAAGGGACCTACACACATCACTGAGCTTTTGTTGGGATGTTCTGTGATTGTGCATCTTTCTCAATTTAAAAACAAACTGAAAGAGTTAAATTAATATTTTTACAAATCGTATGGGAAAATGAAAGTTTACCAATTTCATAGGCAAGAGCAGAGAAAGAAGAGCAACCAGGGCCCCCAGTGAGCCAAAGCAAGAGAGGGTCCTCTTTTGGATCACTCTCAGACTCCACAAAGTAGTAGAACAGCTGCACATCTTCTGATTCGTCCACTCCGATGTACCTGTTTACTTAACCAAATGAATGAGAGAGAGAGAGAGAGAGAGAGAGAGAGAGAGAAGGGGAGGGAGGGAGAGAGATAGGCTGACCCAGTTTCAAGTTGGAAAGGAAGGGGACCATGAAACCCAGGAAGAGACTTGATCGTTGAATGGGAAGCTGCAAGCTGTGAACAAATCAGTAGAAAGGAGCAAAGATAAAAACTGATCCCTGTGACCATTTTCCTCATCCTGAGTGATGACGCTTTGTCTATGGAAGAAAAAGAATTATGTAGAGATTCTATTTGAAATACATGAGTTTGAAGATGTGAAACCGAAGAGGGAGAAGGGGGATTCCAATATTTGAATTTGAAAAGCTTTTTTTCACAAATGTTAGTGGAAGGAAATGACTAAGATTGTTCAATTTTATAAATCTATAACTTTTTTAAATTCAGTTAATTCATATCTCATCCAAAATTTAATTCATTCATTGCACCTTTTATTATAAAAAAATATTTTATTTTATCATACAATATGTGTATGTAAACGTGTGACTAAGATTACATTTTAGAAGCCCAACATTCTTCGAAAGGTGAAATGTGCCCTCAAGTTTCCACCACAAATTTGAGAAGGTCCAACTCCAGGAGGAAGTTGGGGGAATATGAGTCTGACAAATCCTATCCTTATGGGAAGCAGTTTTGGGACGGACGAACCTCTTCCTTTACGAAGATAGAAACAATGCAATGATCCACAAAGCATACAAGAGCCCACTCACTTTTTCCTTTTCTTCGGCTCTGTGATTCTTATTTGTTGTCCAGTGGGTTTGGGCTAAGTTAGGGAAACTTTTCTTGAAACATTAATACATAATATATATATATATATATATAAAGAAACACTTGAATGTGGACATGGGAAAATTGATGAAGCTCATATAGGTGGCTGCCGCTTTCATCGAGCATTTCATTGGCAATGGAAGAAAATTGATGGAGCTCGGAGACGTGGGTGGCTGCCCCTTTCACCAAGCACATCATTGGCAAAATGGAAGAAACACTTGGATGTGGTCCGACACTCGGCACCCCCTCGTGGTCCGTCAAAGAGCACTCATGGGTTAAAGAGTTGTCTACGACTCTGCAAGCAATTTAAAAGAGTGAAGCTTGAGTCTCCCACGACCTTATTTGGATTAAGGACCAATGTCCATGATGACCTTAAAAGGGAGGGAAAGGAGCACATCGAGCCAGGAGAAAAGCTCACCATCCATGGAGCGAGAAGCAGCCCAGGAAGCTAGCTCGTGAGCAGCAATATCAATTGAACGTCGAATGAAGGCTACCCGCCAACTAGTGAAGTCCTTGAGCAAAAATTTGATGTCATGAACAATGCCTTCTATACGCCAGGGGACAAAAAAACTGTTTTCTTGACAAGTGTGGACCACCACTTGAGTCACCTTCGAAAATTGCATTAAACCAGCCTTGAGAGTGCGCCATGGAAACTGCAAGTCTAGCTGCAGTGGTCTCTCCCACAAGAGGACAGGGCGAGCGCATAATCGCTGATCTAACACCCAGAAAATGGCCTAAGTACCACGAGCATTGCAAACAGCAAAGTCAGTCTTAGCAACACCTTCAGGTGGAGGGGACCAAGCAAGAGGAGGAGGGGTTGCACCCTGAGAATGATGAGAGCACGGTAGAAAGCTCTCCAGTGGAAGGACAGCGAGAAACTCTTGAACAGAGGACTGGAAGTCTAAAAATTTTTTCATGATCAATAGAATGTCCTTCATAGAGGATACCATTTCTAAGAACAATTGCTCCTAACTTGAATGGAGATGATCAAGTCGTACGGACTATATCTAGAACTAAAACCCATACTACTACATCAACATGGGATGCGATTAGAAGTCATTGGGTAGTGGTCCCTCAACATAAAATTGAGCTATTTTTTTTTCCTTTTAAATATCACAAGCTGCCGTAATTAATTTTTCTCTTTATTTTACGACTAATATGTAAATGAGGAGCCATGACGAAAATGAGAGACATTTGCTTATTGATAGTGACATCTGCTCATTATGCCACAATAATTCAGAAGCCACTGAGATCATGTTCTCTGAGTGCTCTTTATGGATAATCATGACCAGGTAAGAGAGCATTTCAAAAAGTCCTCACAGCTGGTCCCATGAATTGCATCATATGCTATTGATAATTACAAAAGGGATTCATTCAAATCTATGGTGAGGAAGATATCTCCTGCAGCCACAAAAACTTAATCATATTTAATTAGAGAGAAACCAAATGATTTTCACGCAACAACAGAAGATAAGGAACATCCTTAAAGAAGAAATCACTAATTAAATTTGTTTTACAATTGCTTCCTGGAAAAAAAAGGTACCTTAGTTGGCTTACTTGAATTCAACAGAGGATTGCTGAGAAGTGTTAAACTTAATTAGCTCGTAGTGCTGTAATGGTTGAGGTGTGTTGCCGGATGGATGACTCCGTGTACTCGAACCTCTTTTGCTTTGGAAATAAAGTTGCTTATTTACCACACCAATAATAATAATAATAATAAAATAATTAAAAAAAAAATCCTCAGCCCACACTTTAGAACCAAAAATTTTATGGACCCAAAGAAAATTACCGGAAAACCACAATAAACTGATGCGGCACAAATACAGTGGCAGGTTTAATTTCTACTGAATAGCTATTTCATTGTACTCTTTTGTAGTGTAAATTAGTTCAAATAAACTATACAGCATATACGTCTTCCTTTGCACTATTTTGTAGTGTAAATTAGTTCAAATGGAATCAATCAACCATGCCACCGTCCGGTGGAGCTGAACTCATGGCGACATTATTGTCGGCATTTAACGTTGCCGCCTCTTCATCTCCCTTCTTGTTGTCTTCTTTACCAGCCTTCAATTTCTGCCCAGATAATCAAAAATAAATCAGGTCCACGAAGTAGTATTCAACAATCCACATACTTCCTGAAGAATGGCATGTTCATGTTCATACAGGAAGAGCTTTTTCGGTACTACAGCAAGGAACAATAGGGCTAATACCGTTGAGGACACCAAGTAAACAATTAATAAATAAAGTTGAAAGTTCATAATAAAAAACATTAGTTTCTTTGCTCCTCCAACTTATCAATACAAAATAAATGTATTCACCCAGGACTCTGTTCACAATCAAAGCCAGAAAAGTACTTCACTACAAGTGCTCATTTGAGTTTGTTCTTCCAGCAAGGCTTCATGAATGAAACCCCAACCACTCGCTTGGTTCATAGAATGGAATGGAATAAGTATTTCATTAAAATATAACATGAACAATGAGAGGAATATATAATGAATAACTCTTTTCAAGCTCCACGAGTGGAATTGACAAGTAACAGCTATTACACCATTGGTAACTGGTAATAACTATTCCTTGTATATTCTACTTATGCTTCATGGGAGTAGTCATTTCACTTATGCTCCAAAAAAAGATTACTCCTTACATGTTATATTTTTATAGAATATCTATTTCATTCCATTCCGTGAACAAAACGAGTGGCAAAAGTTTGATTTCAACTATGGCATGACAGAAGCCGCAGCATGGTCTAGTTCATTAAAATTTTCATAAATGTTCACTTAAATCTACTTCATTTTTTTCTTGGTGGAAATGTGAAAACCATAGAGCAATAAAAAAGCTAGTTACCTTTGTGGCAATGGGCGAGTCCATATCCACTCGAGAAAACATGTTCTTGTAGAGCTTTGCATCTCTCTTGTTGCTCTCAGCTTTAAGATGTTTCAAACTCTTCTGTAACAACTTCACTTCCCTGAAGAAAGGATCAAAAGAAAAGAAAAATGAAGGCAAGAGAAACTTCTGAACATGATATATCCAGTGTAAAGAAGCATAAACATCCACTGAATGTTGATCAGATCAGTAGATTCTGTTTACCTGTTCTCAGGATCTGCCTCAAGGGATTTCTTAATGTCCAACTCAGCCGAGTACAGATCTGAAGTTTCCATGTAAGCCTGCGCCCGCCTGTACAAAGCTTTCACATTGAGGAACTCCATATCTAGTACCTGTTGAAGATCCAACGTGAACAGTAAAACAGAACAGATTAACTTGCTTCATCCACTTCAATGCAGAGATCTATGAAATAACCATCATGCTAAGGTATCTGAAACAAATGCAGATTCTATTTGGCACTATGAATGCACGAATTATGTGAAGGCCTCTAATTTTAGTTTTTTTAACAAAAGTCTTCTGCTGGTTGGTTTATCCACATATAGGAGTAAGGAAAATTTAGGAAACCTATAGAAGATTTTTCTGGAAATCTATAGGGATGGTGGATTTGGCCAGGCAAAATTTACCAAATTTATATAGGATTTTTCTGGAAATCAGTGGGCTTGGTGGATTTGGCAATGACCCGTATTTGGAAATATTTTTTATGCAAAATTGGTAATCGGGCAGTATATTTTGAATGTCAGTTAAGATTGGGAGGTTAAAAGATTGGAAAAGAGAGCAATTTTAGTTGGTAATCTGTCAGTTGCTTTCTGATCAGTAAATTATTGAATGAACCCCCTACCCACAAATATTGTTTTCTTCTCGTACCTTTGAAGATAATTCAATTGCCCCTCGGAAATTTCTTAATTTGAGGGCACATGCGGCAGCATTCAACCAACAAGACACTCTCAACGCTTTGACTTTCTTTTGGTCATCATCCCCAAAGGAAGCATCTTCACCAACATAGTCTGCAGCCTGAAAGTAAGACAGAAATTACAACTCACAACTAGAAGCTCATAATCATGTAGGCTGAAAAAAGATCAATAAAAAAGTATCACCGAATTTAAGTACCTTGTCATATTTTTTCTCTGCCCGCTGGTACTTCCCACCCTTAAACAACAAGTTGCCTTCTTCTTTCTTCCTTGTGGCTGCCTCAATCCTCTCACAATTACTCATCTCCCATGTTGCTTTCTCCTTTTTCCAGGAAAATAAAAATCAAAGTAGAATTAAAATGTTTGTGTAGACAAGGACAGCACATTTGTGATAAATTAAGTGCAAACTATTCTCAACAACAGAAACAAAGATAGGGCTCATCAAGAGCAGAAACTATATTACTTTTGTTTGTTGTGACTAACAATGAAAAGTTATTTATCAATCAAAAGGAAAATACAGAACTGAACTAACAACATTTGTCAACTAAAAGTTGTTGAGAAGAATAAAAAATAAAAAAGTTAATAAATTAAGACGTAGCCTTAAAAAGATGCAACTGGAAAATTCAAAGATAGGCCCAAAAAGGGAATAGAAGTTATATCAGTAAATTTGTTGAATTCGTCTTACAGCAGTCAAACCGTGCCTACTTTCTCCCCAGTGATCTATGAGGAACTTTGCAGGCACTGTGGAATGCAACAAAAATACACAAGGCACGTACTCATTTTTGACATTTCACGTATTGCACAATTACATAGCTACCTTAATAACATCTAGCATCTCGACTTCATAGACTATGGTTGAACTTGGTGGAACTATAGCAAGGTCCTGATTGACTTCAATGCTTCCATATCCATATTGAGGATCTATTGTCAATATAGCCAGCTCCCCTTTCTTCATTGTTGCTACTGCTCGGTCTAGTCCAACTATCACTTGTTCTACAAGCATAAAAATCCAAAGAGACCAAATTAAAGTAGTTAACAAAGACCAAATTATGCTTAATGTAGACTTACCTTCATCTGCGATAAACTGTAATGGGTTCTGTCCTTCAAAACCTCTTTTCTCAAATATAGTGCCATCTGCCAGCCTAGCTATGTATCTAACTGCAGGAGTTAGAAAGCAATTTCAAAAGGTTTAGGAATCATCTCCCTTCATGCACATAATAATACATTTCAAGATAATCTCATTCAAAACAATTCAATGGAAGGGCAGCAACAACAAAAGGAAATACAGCAGTAACATCAACAACTAAGCATCAACCCTGTGAATTTACAGTTGGCTACATGAAAGCAAAATATATGGGTCACTGAAGTGGATCCTCTTATGATTTCCATTTCTATCCATGACTATGTTGCCTTATACACCTCTAATACCCTACCTTTCTTAGCAACTGCATGTAAGTTTCCAATGGTCTACTAATAACCCTCCCAATTCGATCAATTCACTCCACCCAGTTAGCGTTCACATAGGTGTACGTTGCATATGCGCAAATCACCTTAAATGGCATTCTCTGATCTTGTCCTCAACCAAAGTTACTCCTAACCTAGCACGAATCTCTTTATTTCTGATCTTGCTTTTGCTAGACCTATCAAGCATCCATCCCTACATATGCATCACAACTACACTCATTTTGTAACAGTTCAACACACTGTGCAAGACAGCAAAGTGCGCTTTATTGCTACTCAGTAAAGCAAGTCATGTAACCTCAACATCTTTGCGATGGCACAAAACCTGTGTTGGAATTTTTAATTCCCTACCTTTTTCCTATTCTTTTTTTATTTATTTTTTTATAACAAAGAATTTTGAAAAGGGATTTACCAAAAATAAAATTTGAAAAGGGAAATTGAAAGAGAGGATAAGGATTTTCACAGACAAGAAACAAAAAGGTGCTAAAGGCAATTTTTCCCCCCCAAAAGATTTAAAATGAACAGCATCATCCCTAGTGATTTCTTCCTTGGTGCTAACACACAACCCATATCCAGGAAAGTGTTACTTATTTTAGCTTCCCTTTCTATAATATTTATCAGCTGATTCCTGCTTTAATTTGGGGACATTTCAGTGATTAGAGAAGGATAAAACACGCACAACCAATTCAAAACAGTTTAATTTAAATTGTGTCACTTTGGGACCAGACAGAAGTGAGAAAAAAATAATGTGTACGTGTTCTAACCTATTTCCTCAAACATTAAGGAACTTGGCAAGTAGTTTGTCCTGAATGACTTCACATCCCAGAGAGAGAAAGATTTAAAAGCATGCAAATACAGCATATATATTCTTTCCTTGATTGCTTAAAATGTCTTGACTTTAACGTATCTTTATACTGTATTTCAAATTAGCATATCAACAAATTATGGAAACAACTTTGCTGCAAACAGCATTGGTTCAAATTACCGAGCATTTCAATAGCCTATGGTAATGCAGTTCACTACCGAACATACTGTTGAGGCTGCAAATTAGTCCCTTAAGTACTTTGAATATTTATTTAACATTTATGGATTTATGTAACATAGATGGCCTTTACAGAAACTTTATAAACAAGTTTAAGTCAGGTCCCCATGGTTATCAGTAATTAAAGTTTTGAATTTTTTTTAGATGAATCCTACCTTTTGCGGTTTCCCCAATCCAAGTAAGATCTACCAGTTACAACTTCTGGATCCGCACTTAAAAGTTAAAAACTGTTTGGTACATAGCAGTATACTTACTTGTAACAGTTGCACCTTCATTTGCGGTAAATGTGCCTTCACCTTCTTTTAAAATCTTCTTGAATACCTTGGAGTCACCACTGACATCAATGACAGGCTTGAAAGACACCAACTCCAGATCAGCACTCAGCACGGAACTTGGTGGAATCGGAGGAAACTCATTCTCAGCATGTCTGCCCACCTCTGCAAAGGCGTCTACAACAATATACTTTCGGAAAATTAGACGAATAAGTGGGTTACAGAAATATAGCAATGATGTTGCATGCTGCGAAGCTATCAATACTTTAAAATTGCCTTCCCATAAGCTAATACAGAAGTTAAAAAATGAAGCTATCTTATCCATCCTAAATCTGAAAAATTAGCAGCTCATTTTTCTCAAAAAGAAAAAATAGCAGTTCTAAACAATTGCAATAGTGAAATAAAATTTTCACTATACATATTTTAAACATAAAGAGTTGGAAAACTTGCGAGTCATTCTGGCTGATGAGATGATCTTCGAAAGAGGCATGCTTGTAACTTCTGAAAAGTTAGCTGAAAGAGATATTTTTCTTGAAGAAGCAGTAATTCTTATGAAAACATAAATTACATTCTTATCGATTAAATACAAAATTAAAATTAATTAAATTTTTTTAAAAAAAGAGCAATATGGTAACATACATCGAGGTTGAACAATTAGTTTGACTTTCTCTCCCCTTTTCATGGTCTTGATTGTCTTTGGTAATGCTGAACAAAAATGGCCTGAACAAAATGGAAAAATGAATTGTAACTGAAAGGATCATTGAAAAAAATGCTCATCCAAGAATAACAGAATATGCAAAAACCAAAAAAAGTATATTCTCCGGTAGGAAATTACCATCCTTCACATAAAACTCTACCCCTTGATCTGGTGTTTTAGCAACAAGTGTGCCATCGGCAAGCGCCACTTGATACTTCACTGCACTATCAACCAAACTTCCCCTCAAAAGTCGCCACCAAGTGTACCATCAAAGGCAAACAGTTTTAAAACATTTAACTTGGCAGTAATGCAAATTTAGCCACATATAATGAGAGAACAGAACATCTAGAGTACCTAAAACCTCATCTAAATCGCCTGGCTGGGCATCACTTTCTCCTTTCTCCAAAATTTTCTTGATAATTCCGCCATCTTTGCAGACATCCAAAACTGATATCCATGAAAGGAGTTCTACTTCAAACTGTACACGCGAATTGCATGGAACGCCAATGGCCCCACCAACTCCATAACCCAATTCAGGAGGCAATGTGAAAAGCGCAGTTTCCCCCTTCTTCATCGTAATTATGGCATGATCCAACCCACTCACCACTTCAGCTGGCACAAACATTAAAATCAAATCAAATAGATAATAAGCAAGAAATGGCTATATTCCCACGGAATATGCATTATCGATTGGCCCGGGGTCATCAAATTGAACCAAACGAGTTAATAGCCATTACAATGAACTAAACATGACATAAAAACACCATAGAAACAATCCCACCCATGAAATTGAAATGCCGAGGAAGAAAAACCGTACCAGTAGTGACTCACCGTTGCCGAGCTTAAAACGAAGGGGAAGATCTCTGTCTCTTGTAGAATCGAACTTGGTTCCGTCGAGCAAGGTGCCAACATAATGAACTGCGTTGCAATTAAACCACCATTTCCGATAAAACAAACTGAAAGGAAGGAATACAAGGGGGGGGGGGGGGGGAGACAAGAGAGAGAGAGAGAGAGAGAGAGAGAGTACCAGTGACTTCATCGCCGAATTCCGGGGAGTCCCAGGCATGACCTGGTACGAGGAGCTTCTTCTTGAGGCCGGAGCTGTTTAGGAGCCTCTCCTCGCCCACCTTCAGGGGCGGTGCGGACTCGATGACCTCGCCGGGTTCCTCCTCATCATCGTCGTCGCACATCTCCGACTGGTTTGTGCACCTCGCTTTCTCGGCATCCATGGATTCCGATGGTTCAACCAATCGCAGAGAAGTGTAGCCCAAAGGGATTGGGGGCTCCGATCGGACTGTGATTCTGATGCAGGTGGGGAATGTTTAGCTGGGCCCACTAACATATATAGGTGGGCCCACCCTACCGCGATAACTCATGGTAAAACCGAAACACCGGTCGCAAGCCGGCCCAAACCTATCCCTAAAATAGAAAGATAATGAAGCTTAGTTTTCAACTCGACGTACTTAAATTTTTATGAATCTAATTTATAATATAACTTTCACTTTAAAATGGATGTAAATTTTAGATAATGGTTTGTTCATATAAAGATGATAAAATTGACTTAACCAAACAAATTCATTTGAATTATCGACCGATAAGTTGTTACTTAATCCAACTTAATTTTTTATTTGAATGGATGACTTTTTCTTCTATTTCCAAGGGATGAGTCAAGTGAGAAAGAATTCTAAATTCCCACCTGCTCACTTGCACACCCTTAATAAAAGTATAAAAATTTGTTATAAAGTGTAATTCTCAAGGAAGAATAGTACTAGTCTTGCGAAAAAAAGAAAATACACATAAATTAATGAGCTCTAAAATTCCTAATCAATTCACTGAGAAATATTTATAAGCTTATAAGTTATCAATGATTAGTATGTACACCCTTTCACATACTTTCATATCAAAAGCTATAGCAAGATAAAATTCATGTGATCCTTTCTCGAGAAGGAAGTATTTTAATCAAGCAATAATAAAGAATCATAAAAAATTTATCATATCACGACTTTTTATACAAAAAATATACACGTACTATTATTCATAATTTATGCCAACTTTAAATGACATAATTTGGTGTGTTCCAGGGAGCCCTATCAATTATTTTGCTTCCTATTTTTTGTGAATATCAGACATATCGTATCAGTCTATGCTATAATATAATTTATTGGTCTCTACATCATAACCATAAAGACATTTTTTCCACTAGGCAAAAGTAGATAAAGACTTGGTATATTTTATTGGAATTTCTCCATTTTATCATTTTAGTAACAATCCAAAGATAGAATTTTATTTCTAGCTGACACCTAATTTTTCTTTCCTCCATTAAATAATTACACTACTTTTCCCAAAAGCCGGCTGTGGGATCACATGCAGTGAGTTTTCAAAACTAGACCCACAGAATGCAGTTTTAAAATAATTTTTATTATAAGAAAATTGGTTAATGGAGTTCAACCGTACACCTTTTTTTTTTTTGGGTAGATGAACCATACACATATTTAATTATGAAAAAAATGAAAAAAAAAATTATGCTTCATGACAATAATGGAGAATTTAGCGCGACTAATCATCACCTTCCACGTAATATATTGCACCCCATAAGTAGTTCTTCTTCAAAAAGTACTTTGGATATAAGATCATGAAGGCAAACCATAGATCCTCCATTATTATTCTTGAAGTGTTCAAAATTTTCTAATAAAAGCACCGCATTATCTCAGATACAAACCAACCATAACCAAATAAATAATTAACTAAGAAATCTTGTCGATTACATCAAAAATTGTATCCTAAGGAAACAATAAATACACCACTGAGGGACCGGACTTTCCATTCACATCATGAGGTCAGGCTCATCCCATGTGTGTATTGGATTCGCAACTCCTCTCAAAAAAATTTATTTTTGCATAAATCTGAAAATTGGGTAAATAAAACACTACCACTTAACCATTAATCAGCAAAATTCTTATGTACATTGCAAAACAACAGCTAAGAAGAGGGGAAAAAAAAAAAGCAAAAATAATTCTGAGTTTTTTTTTTTTTTTTTTTTGCCCAAAACCCCATCAAATGAGAGATTTAAAACACAGCGGCCCGGTTGGGAACCGCATAGCTCCGGCTCCTGGGGAACACCGAACTGCTCTTCATCGTCTTCTTCTTCCTGTTAAAATCGCCAACAAGATTCTCACCACGACCATCACCGTCCTCGAATTCATCGCACTCCGCGTTCTCATCGATCCGCCCCATCCCCACGCTGCAGCTCCTCGGGACGATGCCTTCCGAGCGCCGCCGCTGCTGGGCGGCCGCGAGGTCCACCTCGATGCTGCGCGCGAGGCTCCGGGCCGATGCCGCCCGCACGAGCTCCCTGAAGTCCTCGTTGTCCCCCGACGACGACGACGCGACGGAGCTCAGGCTCAGGCTCCTCGGGAGGTTGTGGCGGCCGGCGGCGGGACAACCGGCGGCGCCGTTGAACGCGACGCTGCTGGCGCAGCTCGTCATGCTCCGCACGTACAGGTCCCGCGCCTTGATCAGGAAATTCACTGGCGACGTGACGATCCTCATGAACTTGCTCTGATGATTCCCCCCCTTGCTCCTCATGATCTCAATGCAAAAATTTGTTGTGAACCCCTCTGAGCGAATGCAAATTGTGGGTGGAAATATTGTGTTATATATATGTTTAGACGAAGGGGAAGAAAGATGAAACTGGAAATTAGAAGAAGTGAGATTGTGTGTAGGTATGAACAAGGGGAGGGGGGTCCCTAGAATGGGTCTAATCAAGTTGGAAGCACACAGGATTAGAAAATTAAAACAGGGGAGGGATAAGATTTGATGAATATATAACTTAGGAGGCTGCTTTATTGATTTCACGGGCGGTTTAGGGGATGGTTTTCTTTGTACGGAATTGACCTTTTCCTCCTTAACTGGTGAGGTGTGGATAAAGCTTGATTCTTCGATCAAGTTTTGCTGACTCGTCATTTCCACATGTGGTATGTCATATCTACTCGTTTATTTCCTTTTGAGGTGCTCGTTTATCGGTCGCCACCTTTGACCCTTTCGGTGACTTTTATCACCATCGAAAAGCATCAAATTATGATATAAGGATGTTGGATCATCGATTGTGGGCCGACTTGAGAAGATTGAACTCGTGGACCTGTCATTTCGATTTTGTATCAATTTACTTTGAATTTTCTATGTGGAGTTCGGGCTACGTCTTTGTCGATGCGTGAGGTTGCAATACTTTGTATGTGATCTGAGAATTGTGTCTGTGCTTGTGATTTTTGTCAACATTAATGTACCTTTACATCTTATTAATATATGTTTGTTTGATTTTTCAAGATGAGTTCCTTGAGAAGAAAAAAGAGGAAAAAAATGTGGTGAGAAAGAGGAGTTTTAGGAACTATATATATATATACCTAAATTAGGTGTAGCATACATACAAAAAGAAAAAAAAAATAAGATTCAAGACAACGTGGTTTTGGAACTTGACGTTTTCTTTTTAAGCATCACAAGATACTAGCTGTAGCCAACTTATAGGCAACTGTTACATATTAATTTTTTTCCCACATATACATATATATATATATATATATATATATATATATATATATATATATATTGGTATTAAGTAATTAATGCTTGGGAAGTTTGGGTCGATTTGGCTGTGCATGGGGCAAGGTGACTTTAATTGACGGTTTGTTTGGACTTGGTTTCTTCCCTTTCTTCTAGAAGGACTCAAAGCCTGAATGCCACAGGAAATTTAGGATTTCTATATTTTTCTTAAGATCCTCAAGCAAGCACGATATATATATATATATATATATATATATTGGTATTAAGTAATTAATGCTTGGGAAGTTTGGGTCGATTTGGCTGTGCATGGGGCAAGGTGACTTTAATTGACGGTTTGTTTGGACTTGGTTTCTTCCCTTTCTTCTAGAAGGACTCAAAGCCTGAATGCCACAGGAAATTTAGGATTTCTATATTTTTCTTAAGATCCTCAAGCAAGCACGTGTTGTTTTGATTCACCCGATAATTTTATGACCTTTGTGTTATTTATGTTACATTCTCTATATTTGTGGGAAAAATGAGGAGTCGCAAACTCGTCATATTTATTTTAGAAGGATCATTATTCATATCATCTGAAAAGATGATGATTATTTACATCCAATACCATAGGTGTGGAATACCTTCGATTAAGATCCTTAAAGGATATGCGTAGGTGTTAGAAATGGGTTTTTAGGGGTTGAATCTACAGGAGGTAGATCTGAAAATAGACTATTGGTCCAAATATGAAGGGTGAGGGATGAACAGATGATGAGTGATGAAGAACAGGGCCATGGACCCATTTTGTGTGAAAACAAAGGTTGTTGAAGAAGATGATAAACAATGGCCATCGAAGACTCCATTGGAGCTATGAAGGCCATTAGGGGGTTAAGGTTGTTAAAATTTGTTAAGGTTGTTAGGGGCCAGACCCATCTAGTGGGTTTCTTACATATTTTCATGAGAGAATCAGACCCATGTTATTCTTATGGCTCATAGAGCTGTGGAGGTGCACTAGGGACCCTCACCTTGCCATTGGTAGCAGCTCAGTGATTAAGATGAAGAAAACTAGAGTGGCTCTCTTGCTTTTTCTCTCTCTCTCCCTCTCCCCCCCCCCCCCCCAAAAAAAAACCACCTAGGGGTTTTGTTTATATGGTAGGGAGAGGAGCAAAAGGATGCAACACTCCCTAAAAAAAATCTCAATCATGGGAAGTACTCTAGATGGACACCATGTGTCCTCTAGGGCAATGAGGTGAAGTCATTGATTACAAAAGGAGCTGCCCTTTCCCCTATTAAAGGAAAGGGCCAGCAAATGGGCTAGGGGCCCAAGGTCATATTATGAAGAAGCGGGACCATGGGCTCAAGGTGAATTTAACTCTTGAGGGAGAGTCATAGGCCCGATTAACGTTAACGAGTCGAGGATCGGGAAATGTGCTTGACTTGGTGAGTGGTGCGCCCCAGGTTAAATTTATGCTTTCTTCTTTTTATGTGCAAACAACTGCAAAAAGTGACGCCAAACACTCTAAAACTTAAACTTGCTGAATGTAATGTGCATCACTAAGCGATTTTGCATTATTAAGAACGAAAATTCGTTTGATAAAATATTTCAATTTCCATCATCATGGAAAATGATTTTCAATGAAAACTATTTTGCCCCTGAGCTCAATATTTGAATTTAAAACATTTTTTGGGAAAAAAAATTTTCCAGTAAAAGAAAACAAATCATATTCATATGAAAAGAGTGATCAAATTTTCCCCATCACAACTTTGGGATGTAGTAATAAAAGTCACGTGCAATGCCTTTGCTGCTTCAGTTTTTCTTTTTTCTTTTCTATTTCTTAATATTTACCTTGAGAATAAATTAATGAGAAGTGGAGTGAGCCTCTGAAAAGGACCCAAGGGGAAAAATAAAAAAACTAAGTTTATGGTGATATTCAAGTAGAATGGCCTATACATAATAAATGGGCAACTAATTTTCACATGTTTGAACAAGTGTCTCAAGTTGCGCAGGGGAAATTTTTGAAATTTATATATTTTTTAGCCAGCCCTTGATTGGAACAGGCACCCTAAAAATCAAAATTCAATGATAGTTTTAGTACAATAATTGTAGGGCTTTTTGCTAGATTCCCACTGCACATAAAATATATAAATAATCAGAAAGTTCAGAATGATTTCTTGATCCGTGGGGGGTATTTTCAAAAATATTTATTCAATGACATCCTATTATTAGCTTTTAGAAGATCATATTTCGTACATATGACACAGAAGCGTCATCGAGCCGTGCTGGATCAATTCACTATCATACCATATTGTATTAATTAATATAATATTTTTAGTGAGATTTTTTATTAGTATAAATTTATCACGTAATTGTCAATTACGTGATTAATAATCAAGATTTATGAAAATTAGTTATGTAATTATCAATTATGCTACCGAAAAGAAATGCCTGATCTATACATTTAGTTAATGAATTTTTTTGGCTATATTATTTGGGATTTTTTTCTTGGGGAACGGCTTTTGGAAAAAAAAAAAAGAAAAAGAAATTATATCCGTCATTTGTGGAGAATAATGAATTCAAGAGGGAGAAAGTAATATGTGGGCCTAAACCGTGGGGCGCCGCTGTTTACCGGGGGGTTGGTAAGTGATGCCAACGGCTCTAGATTTTTAGAGGCATAGTTGTTGGGATTCCGATGTCATCTTTCCACAGCTTTGTTAGGACATTTTGACTCATCTTAATAGTTAACACCTGCTTGGAGGTTACTGCTACAACACCAAGCAAATGGCTATTAGGTGGCATAATAAACACTAGTCCAACATATGAATATATGGACACAGGAAAAATGAAGCATACTTACACTTCAAACAGCTCAAAATACCAATCTTACAAATGAAAGGAACATGGCAAAAAGAGTAGGATGAGTTAGTTTTGATTAGATTTAGTAACAATGGACATCGCATTCTAATACAAATAAAATAAGAAAATGCGTGACCCATTAAAAACTGATTAGGTTTTCAATGTCAGGATGAATGGATTCCGCATCATCTAATCATATAAAAGTTTATAATTTTATATAAATTTTCGTGTTGTTTTATCGATACAATTCAATTAGTTACAATGATTTAAAGCATAACACCAAATTACATGAGAATTAAATATCTACTTGAATTGTCTATTTCTTTTCATTTGTACAATAGAATCTTATAAAATAATCAAACTCCGTAAATCTAACAAGTGGTCGTCATAAAATAAGCGCATGATCCACCCACAAAATAATCTTGATCCGTGTATTTACCCGCTTATGTTGGTTCACTTGCGACACTACTCTTAACTCGCTCACAATATAACTTTTGTTCAAAGTTAGATCCCTTACTATTGGTTAATGAGAACAGTAAAGAGAATAAAAATAGAAATGCAACCCCCTAGATCCACTCGTAATACAATTTTCGTGTGAAGTTAGAGCCTTCACTAAATATTATTTGATTAATAAGAATATTAAAGAGCATAAAATATCTTGACCGTATTTCATCCACTTGTAAGCTCCTCAATTATCACTTTTTTTTTTTTTGAGAACGAGAATATCAGACTTTGATCTGTATTTGACTCACTTGTAAGCTCTTCAATTATCACCTTTCTTTCTTATTTTTTTAAAAAATGAGAATATCAGACACGTTGATTGGACCCACCAATGACTAAAATAAAGTCCTTTTACTCAAAATTTATTTCCACTCTCATGAAATGGTATTATTTGCAGGGTTATACTAGACAAATTTCTAATACTGACACCATAATCATGGAGACTTAAGAGTAAAGATAAAATCTTTTCCGTACCTGTAGAGGTGTGATTGTATAAGGACGTATATTGGATGATCACTAGTCTTAATATGGTGGTTACATAAATGTTTAATAAGTAAGCTATAATAAATTAAACCTTTACTATTGATTGATTGAGTGTGCTTATATTTATATTAATAAAAAATATAAGATTTACTCGGATGAGATGTCGAGCATGAGCCATCATGGCTCGTTGACGTTATCCTCATGATCGGCACATCTTTGTTTACAAGAATTCCATACGTAGGTTTATTATATATGGACTTGTCGTTTATTGTGTTTCTAGAAGACTCGGAACCTTCGGTCGACCCACGCGGTAGGCGAGTGTTTCAGCGCAGTCGCTGAAAGTGACAATAATTTAGAACATTTGGCATCT
Organism: Santalum album; assembly: GCA_034195605.1. NCBI lineage: Eukaryota > Viridiplantae > Streptophyta > Magnoliopsida > Santalales > Santalaceae > Santalum > Santalum album. The sequence goes on from JAXCHL010000044.1 coordinate 119,175, forward strand.
CAAGTTTCTTTTAATTCTCTGGAACACATTGGAGGGTGAAAGAGATGTAGTATGGGGGTACGTATTCTTTTCTCTACGTAAACACATGTGGCGGCTCTCAGAATAATAGTCTTATGGGGCGGCTCTGCTGCTGGGCGGCTGAATGCTTGGCGCCTGCCAGTTGTTGTCTGGTCGGACTTTTAATTATGTAAATTGAAGGGCTATGAAAAAAATTCCGCGTATAAAGTAATAATCATGAGACTGTGAACTATTCAGCAATTTATTCAGTGGTAAGAATCCATTTCTTCGGCCTCGGTTATGCCCGAGTTTACTCATATAGATAATGCTCTCTCTCTCTCTCTCTCTCTCTGAACTATGCCGTCATCCAAATGAGGTCTTTGATAACAAATTCAGATATGCCATTTATCCAAATTGGGCCTTTGATTTGTAATCAACGCTGCCGATGATAGGCCCATATCCTAAAGCCCAAAAAAGGTAGCTCATCTGCCTTTCCCATTTTCTCCATTTGTTACATTCTAATCATTATTCTAGAAACAAATTCTTTACGGTGCATTTGGATATGGTATTTATAAATATTAGAAATTTTTTAAATATTAGGGTTTAGAAATCCTGTATTTAGGATAAATATTAGAAATTTTATGGTTTGGGTAGAAAATTTTATATTGCGCGATCTCAGATGTATTGATATCAATGATGACTCATTATTTCGATGAATCATTTCTCCGGACAGAAAAAGACCCTTTTTTACCTTGAATTGGTCAAAATATGCGGAATTTCTGACTTTTCGTGGAGGATTAGATCCAGTAACTGGGGGTTTATGGCTGACCGATATTGCACACCATCATTTAGCTATTGCAATTCTTTTCTTGATAGCGGGTCACATGTATAGGACTAACTGGGGCATTGGTCACGGCCTAAAAGATATTTTAGAGGCTCATAAAGGTCCATTTACAGGCCAAGGCCATAAAGGCCTATATGAGATCCTAACAACATCATGGCATGCTCAACTATCTATTAATCTAGCTATGTTAGGCTCTTTAACCATTGTTGTAGCTCACCATATGTATTCCATGCTCCCCTATCCATATCTCGCTACTGACCACATGTGGATTGGTGGATTTCTCATAGTTGGTGCTGCTGCGCATGCAACTATTTTTATGGTAAGAGACTACGATCCAACCACTCAATACAACGATCTATTAGATCGTGTACTTAGATATAGCGATGCAATCATATCACATCTCAACTGGGCTCTAATTCCGAATCCGCTTTGTATACGAACAAGGAAGCTATAAGTAATGAAACTATAAATCTCATGGAGAGTTTGATCCTGGCTCAGGATGAACGCTGGCGGCATGCTTAACACATGCAAATCGGATGGGAAGTGGTGTTTCTAGTGGCGGACGAGTGAGTAACGCGTAAGAACCTGCCCTTGGGAGGGGAACAACAGCTGGAAACGGCTGCTAATACCCTATAGGCTGAGGAGCAAAAGAAGGAATCCCCCCGAAGAGGGGCTCACGTCTGATTAGCTAGTTGGTGAGGCAATGGCTTACCAAGGCGATGATCTTCTTTCTACCATACTATCTATTCTAGAGCCCAAACCTCCATTTCGCCTACCCGCTGTCCCCCCTGCTTAGCCCTTCCTCTAAGGGGTTGCTCATATTTTACAAGAGATGCTTACTTATAAATCGGATCATATTAGAACCCGTCAGGAGGTACTTGGTACCACGATCATAGGAGGAACAATATCTACTCCAGTCACTAGCCCTGCCTTCGGCATCCCCCTCCTTGTGGTTAAGGTAACGACTTTAGGCATGGCCAGCTCCCATAGTGTGACGAGCGGTGTGTACATAACGAATCCGGGTATTTGGAGTTATGAAAGCGTGGCCGGAGCACATATTGTATTTTCGAGTTTGTGTCTTGGTAGCTATCTAGCATTGGGTATATTGGGATCTAGAAATATTTTGTGATGAACGTACAGGAAAACCCTTTTTGGATTTGCCCAAGATCTTTGGAATTCATTTATTTCTCTCAGGAGTGCCTTGCTTTAGTTTTGGCGCATTTCATGTAACCGGCTTGTATGGTCCTGGAATATGGGTTTCCGATCCTTATGGACTAACGGGAAAGGCACAACCTATAAATCCGTCATGGGGTGTGGAGGGTTGCAGTGGGAGGAGCCCAGGGCTCTGACCGTGTGCTTGTTGAAGAATGAGCCGACGACTCATAGGCAGTGGCTTGGTTAAGGGAACCCACCGGAGCTTATAAAATCTGTTCCTATCTAACGGAACGCTATTGGATCAAATGACAAAGACATTGTTGAGAAAAAGATGGCTTTTACCGGATGAAATGAAAATTGGATTCATGTAACGGGAGAAAGATTTCCCATTCCTTTGCCGGAAAAATATGTGGCCATGAAAGAGGGAAGGGAAACCATTAAAAGAACACCCAACAATTTATTGGGTACTGTACGAAGTATTTGAAATACGGGAAAGAAATACCATTCGGGTAATATTTCCAAGGGAGTTGCAAATGGATCCGTGGGTTCACCAATCATTGATGGTTATAGAACACAAATAAATCCTTCCGTGGTGCGTAGTCAAATGCTAAAAAATTCATTTATAATAGATAATGGTATTAAGAAGTTTGATACCACAGTTCCAATTATTCTTTTGATTGGATCATTCGCTAAAGCAAAATTTTGTAACGTCTTAGGACATCCCATTAGTAAGTCGGTCTGGGCTGATTTAGCGGATTCTGAGATTATTGACCGATTTTGGCGTATATGCAGAAATCTTTCTCATTATCACAGCGGATCCTCAAAAAAAAAGAGTTTCTATCGAATAAAGTATATACTTCAACTTTCTTGTGCTAGAACTTTGGCTCGTAAACACAAAAAAACTGTACGTGATTTTTTGAAAAAATTAGGTTCGGAATTATTAGAAGAATTTTTTACGGAGGACGAACAGGTTCTGTCTTTAATTTTCTCAAGATCTTCTTTTACTTCTCGAGGGTTAGATAGAGAACGGATTTGGTATTTGGATATTATTTGTATTAATGATCTGGTCAATCATTCATGATTGGTTATCAAATCATGTAACTGAAAATTTTCTCTAAATGATGAAGAGATAACAAAAAAATTCATTCAATTCTATTATGAAATGTTCATGCAGTAAGAGTTGAATCAACTAAGTATTTAACTTTCTTTGAGTTAAAGGGAGGTTCATGGCCAAAGCTGGTAAAGGTGCCCGAGTAACAGTTATTTTGGAATGTACCAGTTGTATCCGAAAAGACGTTAATAAGGAATCAACAGGTGCTTCCAAATATATTACTCCAAAGAATCGACACAATATGCCTAGTCGATTGGAATTGAGAAAATTATGTCCCTATTGTTTCAAACATACGATTCTCCGTGTTTTCACATCGAGAATTCTTTGCAGATGAAGAGATGTCAAAGGGACTTCTTACTTCCCAAACAGATCCTCCTACATCTCTATATAAACGCTGGTTTATCAAGAATACGCAAGAAAAGCACTTCGAATTGTTGATTAATCGCCAGAGGTGGATTAGAACCAATAGTTCATTATCTAATGGATCTTTCCGTTCTAATACTCCATTCGAGAGTTATCAGTATTTATCAAATCTGTTCCTATCTAACGGAACGCTATTGGATCAAATGACAAAGACATTGTTGAGAAAAAGATGGCTTTTCCCGGATGAAATGAAAATTGGATTCATGTAACAGGAGAAAGATTTCCCATTCCTTAGCCGGAAAGATATGTGGCCATGAAAGAGGGAAGGGAAACCATTAAAAGAACACCCAACAATTTATTGGGTACTGTACGAAGTATTTGAAATACGGAAAAGAAATACCATTCGGGTAATATTTCCGAGGGAGTTGCAAATGGATCCGCGGGTTCACCAATCATTGATGGTCTTATTCTTGCTTGCTTTATTTTTAAAATCCCCTGCTTGTTTTCGAAAAACAGGATTTGGCTCAGGATTGCCTATATTTTATTAATTCCAGGGTTTCCCAAAGTGATCGCTTAGTAGGTTTCCATACTTATTCATTAAAACTCGAATGACCAAATTTGAAAGTTTAGGATAAAACCGAATATAAACTATTTAATTTTTTTTTTTTTGGCACAATGAGGAACATTTATTAAACTCACTTTTAATTAATTAATAAAAATCAATTAAATGATATTTATGACCCACTTTTAATTAAATCATGTAAAGTATGTGATCAATGTCTATTAATTGACAAGTCCTCTCTTTTTTTCTTTTTCTTTTTTCCAGGGAACTTTATCCTCCACGAAATGCCCATACTACTACAACACACGCAGCACATTCTTCACCACACAAAAAACAACAAACTCCTCTCTCTCTCTCTCTCTCTCTCTCCATTGAAGTGATTCATGAGAAAAAATGAGGGGACTGTGTAGGGAAGTGCCGGTGGTACTATTGACGGTGGCGATGTTGTGTACGTGTCAGGGGAGCGGGAGCAACGTCCTCCTCCACCCCGTGATCCTGATTCCGGGGAGCGGAGGGAACCAGCTGGAGGCGCGGCTCACGGCGGCGTATCGGTCGGAGAGCTTCATCTGCGGGCGGTGGAACCCTCCCAAGAAGGACCGGGAGGGGTGGTTCCGGCTGTGGTTCGATGCCTCCGTCCTCCTCGCGCCGTTCACCGATTGCTTCGCGCGCCGCATGACGCTCTTCTACGACCCCGCCGCCGACGATTATAGCAACGCCGACGGCGTGGAGACTCGAGTCCCTCACTTTGGCTCCACTCGATCCCTTCTCTACCTTGATCCCAATCTTCAGTGAGTTTTTGTCTTCTCCGTTCCCCACCTCGTTACTTTATTTATTTTTGTTCTTCTCTGATTACTAATTTGTAAAATTCCCTGTTTGTTTTTCGGAACAAATAACATATTTCATATAACTGAATGAGCACGAAATTAATAACTAGAGGACATTTACAATTTTCGTATTAATGGATGCTACAAAGCTAGCCATGCTCTTATGCTATTATAATTTAGTTGTCTCCTCCACTGTAGTGTTCAACACTGCGATCGTGACTGAGCCCAGCTCAAATTTCATTCTAAGAACGAGTTTTGCCTCATATTACGGCCTTAAAACGAGAGCCCAATGAAATGTCCAACCAAGCCCAGCCCATTCATGTATAATCAGGCCCAGCCCATTGGCGTGCACCTAAATTTCAACTTTTGAATAACCTTGAAAAAAAGAGGGGGAAGGTGTTGTATCAATTTTCATATAATTTTTATAATACCTTGAGCTTTCCTCTATGTTGTTTAGACAAAAGGATCTGAACCCTTATTTCACATTTTCTGAATATTAAGCTTAGTGACCGAAAGGTTTGCACATAATAAAATTGCATAAAAATTGGCATTGTTCTTTTATTATTTTTGCGTTAATTCAGTTAGTACAGTTGAAGTTGTTAGGATTTAAATGATTGTTTAAAATATAACGTCCTAAATATTTAATTTATAATATTTAAATTGTTACCTCCAGATAATATATATAAAATATATTTAAAATTTTTAAATTAATGAAATCTAGTTCATAAGAATTGTTTAGGTCAGTTTATATCTATATGATATATATTAAAATATAAAATAATTTTAATAGAAGTTTGCAGCAACCATTTAATATGACATCGTTTTGAAATGGTACTTCAAATACTATTATCATACCAATTCTAAATAATAATTACATACTTTGTAATTAAACTTAGCTAATCATTTTGATAAACTAAAAAAACTTAATTATCTTCTCTTTGGATGATCTCTTTTTCAAAATGCCACAATTACAACAGGCACATCACGGCGTACATGGCACCGCTCGTGAAATCACTACATGAAATCGGGTACGTTGACGGCGAAACCCTCTTCGGCGCGCCGTACGACTTCAGGTATGGCCTCGCCGCGTCCGGCCACCCCTCCGCCGTGGGCTCCCAATTCCTCCACGACCTAAAACAGCTCATAGAAACCTCCAGCGCCATCAATGGCGGAACCCCCGTGATCCTCATCTCCCACAGCCTCGGCGGCCTCTTCGCCCTCCAGCTTCTCTCCCGCACCCCACTCCCATGGCGCCGCAGATTCATCAAGCACTTCATCCCCCTGGCCGCTCCCTGGGGCGGCGCCGTGCAACAGATGCTCACCTTCGCGTCGGGGAACTCCCTCGGTGTCCCCCTCGTGAGCCCCTTGATCGTCAGGGAAGAGCAGCGGAGCTCCGAGAGCAATCTCTGGCTCTTGCCGTCCCCAAAATTCTTCGGGGATTCAAATCCGATCGTGACAACCCCGAATCGGAGCTACTCGGCGGGGGAGATCCCCCAATTTCTTCGGGACATAGGGTTTGAGGAGGGGGTGGGGCCCTACGAGTCCCGGATCTTGCCGCTGGTGAGGGAGGGGGTGGGAGCTGGGCCGCCGGGGGTGGAGGTGACGTGTGTGTTCGGGAGCGGGGTGGAGACGGCGCAGAGATTGGTGTACGGCGGTGGCGGGTTCGATCCTGGGCCGGAGGAGGTGGAGTACGGAGATGGGGATGGCACTGTGAATGGGGTGAGCTTGTTGGGTCTTCAATCGGTATGGGGAGAGGAGAGGATTCGGGTGAGGACACTGACTGGAGTTTCTCACACCTCCATTCTCAGCGACCAATCCGCGCTCCGTGAGATTCTGGGACTCATCTCTGACATCAATTCTGATGCCCTTCTCAGCTCATCTCTCTAGGAGCCAAACAGCACTGGGCTCCCCACAGTTACATTTGTGTTGGTTCTCCATTTTTAACAAAACTACATTGTTGTCACAGCATCCGATTCGTATCCTTTTCTCTTAAAAGGCCTAATGCATGTCGTGGTTTTGTAAATCCTAATTATATGGATGAAAATGGAAAGAAATAAGTGAATTTATTGATTTTTCGTTTAAAACTGACAATTTCGATAGTGCAGGAAACAAATACATTATTTTTAAAAAAAAATTATGGGGGATAAGATTGACAATTATTTCAAGCTTGGGGACAAAAAGGAAATTTCAACAAAAGATAGGGATGAAGATGGCATAGCATATTCTTGGTGTGTTTTGACTAACCTAATTAACACAAAACCCTTTTTATGGAAGGCTGCCTCCTGAGCTTGAAAACATTTGAACAGAAATAGCTAAGCTGGATACAAGCAAAACTTCTCAAAGGGTAACATGGACCTTTTATTAAGAATTTTACCAAAGTGAAAAAAAAAAAAAATGTTTACGTCTTCCATTTAAGAGGTTTCGATGGGTTTCATTTCTTGAAATTATTTTAATGGATAGCTCGTTTAAAACTATATACATCCTTAATCATTTAGGTCAATGCCGTGTCCTCATTTGTTTCATCATTTTAATTTTTTTTAATGATAAATACACACTCCTAATCTAGTACTACAAGTTCGAGTTCTAGTATCATCAAACTAGACAATAAAAGGCATAACTTTGTTGAATAACACTAGAAAATTACTCTATTAAGTAAGATTCTCATGAAAAAATAAATAAATAATTAAACCATCAACTTAATGATTGCCCTAAACAGTCCCCGTGTAGGATTGAAAGCTAGATAGACTCCCATAAACAATTTCTTCTTCTTTAGAACAAACTTTCTCTAAATAATTTAATAATATTCTCAAAGGAGAACCATATCATATGCAATTTTATTTTAATTTATGTTCTGGCAATGTTTGGTTAAAGAGAATAAGCCATGGACTGCATTGATTTCAAAGATGGCATAGGTGGTCCAAAACACAAAATGTACTTAGAAGTGTTTAGCAATTAATTATTTTCTTATTCAATACATATATGAGAATATAAACTATGAACTTTGAAAATTATATTCCTATTAAATCCCAATTAAACACAGAAAATATATTACTTCTCAATATACTGGTAGTTTCATTAAAATGTTGTTGCATGAATTCACTATATTTCAACTTTATGTCTACGGTTGAATTTTTATGAATTTTTTTTTAATGGAATTGAATGTAAATTTATATTCAGAATCCCCAATCCTCCTCACGCACGTGGTCTTAGGATTTGGTTCTGAAAAACAAATATAAAAAAATCTAGAACTAACTTGTAAAAATTAGCTGGAAGGAGGGGCCTTTACGTAAAAGCGCGTAGACACACACACAGAGGGCGTACTAATCCGAAACAAATAATATTAGTCAATTGTTAAAACTCTCTCTAACCTCGCATTCACTCATTATTTTAGTGGTTTTATAAAGTAGAAAAAAACCGAAAAGCATCCTTTTAAAAAAAAAGAAGAAGAATTAAAAAAAATGAGAAAAGCTTTAGGGAAGCGCACGGTTCAGACTGGCACGTGTCAGTGCCGAGCAAGCCGAGGAGGGGGCATTCGCACGAGGGGAGGCACGTGAAAAAAAAGAAGGGGAAAAAAAAAAGCAGTCAAAGCGCAAAAATAGAACATGGACCGGTCAAGATTCTGAGCTGGCACTTTTGAAAAGAACATGTCTTGTAAATTACTTTATTTATTCTTTTACCTATTATGGCCAACTTATCCTTTTAAGTTGTTTCTTAATGGGAAAAGTTATCCGAATTTAACATTTCTTTTAAATTACAAGGCGTGATTTATAATGACTACAAACATTATTACTTCATAAAAATACACTTCCATTTCGCAGTTAAAAATAATTATTAGAGTTAATAAATGACTAAGATTAAAATGAATGAATGAGGATGAGTGACTGAGATGTCAATTGGGCTCGTGGTAGTCATCATGTATGCATATAAAATTATAATCATTTATTTAAGTTTTAAACTTATCAAATTTGATTAGAGAAAAACTTCTTAAAATATTATAGCTTATAAAATAATAAGTTTAAAACTTAAATAAATAATCATAATTGTCTGTATACATCTAACAGTGAATTGTAGCGCGTAAGCTGCGCCTTACGTGCAGACCAGTCGAATTGCTTAGATATGATAGCACACAATATACTAATTATTATAGAAGTTTGAGATTCAAAGATTTAAACTCTTAATCTTGTCAAATCCTAAAATTTAAATATACTAATTATTAGCACTTATGTCACATTTTATTTGTAGAATGGATTGAAATACCTATTACATGAAAATATAACATGCAAAAAATATATATTCTCATTGAGCATAAGTAAAATGGTTACTCATATGAATTATAAGGAGGAATGGACGGAGAACAAACAATAAATAACCATCACCAATTGTCAAGTGTATAATAGTTATTTTTTATCTATCCCCTTATGGTCTATAGGTATAATCATTTCACTTATATTCCACCGAAACATTATTCATTACATTTTATATTTCATGAAATAAGTTTTCTATTGCATTTCGTGAATCAAATGTAACTTTAATGTAATTATTAAAAATATATAGATTAAATATTTTATGATAATACCCACCCTTTAAACCTCAGAATCAGTTGAATGGTAAGATCAAAGTAAAAGATCCAGCCTATTTGCGAAGATTTGATATTGAGTTCAAATTATAAAGAGATTTTATGTAGGGCTTTTAGCCAAACCCTTTAATAATTTCACTAAAAATTCATGCTTAAATTAATAAGCTTTACATTCTAAAATTTCAAAGAAATTGATATGTTCTCATATCGTTCCAAGTTATTTTACACTCATGTAAAAATGCCTTAAAAATATTTGTAGGACACTTTCTGAATTAAAAATACCCCTTTTCACAAAAAAATAATTTAAAAAATAAATTTCAAGAACTTAGATTAGGCCAAACCATAAACATTCATCGAGTCACTAACTACACTGTTATCAACAAGTTGTTCTCTTTTTTTCTTTTTTTCTTCTTTTCTTTTTCCTTTTGGTTGTATTTGATACCTTACCCAATAAAAAACCTTTCCTATTTATTAAACGGGAAAAAAAAGCTTTAGGGTACACATCATCCAACCCATGCTTGCACATTATAACTTCCTATAGAAAGGTTGCGTGAACTTTCCTTTATTGTTATGCCTTTTTATGGACATTTTCGCCCTTACAAAATTTTCTTTATTTTCCTATTATCCTATATTTGTTAACCAAGTCAAATGACAGATTTGATCCCCATTGCTCGGGGTAAAAAGGGAAAGGAAAATTTTAATGTATGAACTTCTATTTACAAAGCTCTTTCAACAAATTTGGGCTGAGAAGAAACTCTTTCCAAGTTTAAATATGTGTAAAACATCAAATTATTCCTTGAACTTTGATTTAGTTACCAATTTAATCACTGAACTTTAAAATAAACCAATTTACCTCATAAACTTCTCCCGATTACCAATTTCTCTTAACACCATTATTTCTACATTAAAATTATTTATGTAACATCTCATATGGCATCCTTATAGAAGAGAGAAATTTCCCATTAAATCCTGTACAGCTGTTGACTCGACTTAGAAGATCCCACTAAAAATGAGTATGTGCCCTAATTTATCTTCACGTCTACTTTTTCCCCTCTACAGCCAAAGAGACGTAGGGTTTCCAATAAAGGTCAAAACTTCCTCTCATTGGTGAAGCAAATATTTTAGCCTTTCATTTAGTCTTGCTATTAATATATAGTTTCCAATCATGTTGCTGTTGTACAATGCTATATTCGGAGCAGTAGTTGTCATTTATACCCTTAAAGAAAGTTGCTGTGTTTTTTGTTGGGTGCTATGGACTTGGTTTACTGTAAAGAAAATAAAATCATGAGTTTTTATTATTAATTTATGTTTAAATTATTTGTTAAGAATTATGATATATATGTCAGTTGATAGGAAAGTATTTACATTTGAATTTGGTTGATAGGGCTTTTGGACCCTTTCTGATAGGAAGGAAACACGAAAAATAAAAAGAAGATTTCGATGGGAATGATATGGTTTCAATATAGGATTTAATGTGAAATATCTCTCTCTCAATTTCACCTGGAATGTTACCTCAACAATTTTAACGGTGTTGAGTATTGGTAAGCAAAGAAAAGTGCATATAGATAAATTGATTGGTTTTGAAATTGAATGATCAAATCGGTGACCAAGGCAAAGTTCAAGGCATAATTTAATATTTTAGCCTCTGAACATTATAATTAATCTGATAAGCATGGGTTAGTGGTTCATTTTAACTTCCCCTACAAGCATGGTTGAGGGAATCAAGTCAACCAAAACAAAACACTTTAAACCAAGAGACAGAAATCCACAATTTTCAAAAGCAGGTGACAGAGTTTGGAATTTCTTTTAGTAGAAGTTTGGTTTTGTTCTCATCAAATTTTTCTAGAATCTTTGACCCAACCGAAAATACATATTATTAGATTTATGACTGAGAATATATAATTTCATGACATTTTTTTATTTTAAAAAAATGCTGCACCTTGAAATAATATATTTTCGAACCACAAACTTTATATAATAACATGTTATTTTCATCAACGTGGCCAGATTTCTCATTTCTGTACAGCAGCAACTAGCATTGTAGGCTTGAAAGTATTTTGGTCCACAGACCAAATGGGGGAAAAATGTGAAAGCAAGGAGACAAAAACGACACCGTTTTTTTCTTCTTCCTTTTTTTCTTTTTTTAATTTTTTTTATTGGTTTCTTTGTCCTCTGGTTATTGGGTTGGCAACATCACAGTAAGCCTTTTTGACCATTTGACCGGCCAATGTTGCATCTACCAGCTCAGCTTGCCTGTCCCCTAAATCTTCCTTATCCTTTTTAAATTTTGGATGAGAGTTTCCTCATTACTTTTCTCAGTCAATAATCAATGAATTTTTAACATTAAATTTGAGTTTTAATAATTTTAGCTAAAATAAATAATTTTTCATTATTAAAACTAGGGTCATTTGGTAATGGAATTTGTAGTTTATTGCCCATCGGATTACATTTCCTATTAAATTTTCTTATGGTGTTAATATATGAATGACTGATAATACCATAATTTTGCTAAGAATTTAAAGAATTATTTTAATGCGAATGGGTTGAGTTAGAAAGAAATAGCAGAGAGCTACACTACTTTAGAAGATGACAGAAAATTCAATACAAATAATTTTATAGTAAATATAAAGGAAAAGATAATAAAAAGGGAAAAAAAAAAAAAAAAAGGAGTCGAATAAAAACTGGATCTTCCGGTGGACCGAAGGTGCGACTGCACGTGTGGTGCACTGCTGCGCAGTCACCGAGGCTTTCAGCTCACTCCCTATAGCCGGTAACTCCCGGTAACCTTTTTCTCTAAATAAGAAGGGGGAGGGGAGGGGAGGGGAAGAAAAAAATAGACTACAAAATTCAATAATCTGTAGGGTTCTCAACGCAAGAAAGAGAGTTGAGGGTCTCTCTCTCTCTCTCTCTCTCTCTCTCAGATTCATTAAATCTTTCTCTCTGAACTCCCCCATTTTCATGTGCTGAACGTGGGGCGGGTTTTTCCTATTTTTTGTTGATTATTTATCAATTTTGTTTGGATGATTTGGTAATTCGAGCGGATTTGAGATTCGGGTACTGTGTGCATTCCAGTGGGATTTGATCTTTTCTTCACTTTTGATTCCGATCTGAGGGATTTCCATGATTTCACCCTTTTTTTGAGCTTGAAGAGGAAGTGTGCTTCGGTATTAGTGCAGAAGATTACAAGCTGATGATGGGTTTGATGATGATGACGAAGGAGGGGGGCTTCTCTTTTGACCAGAGAAAGCGAGAGGAGAAAGATAAAAAGAAGAAATAATTGAAGGAAAAAAAAAACTCTTCTTTTCCCCTTTTTCTTCCTTTTCTCCGCCACACGCTTCATCTCCAGTGGGATTTAGATTCGTCATGAACCATATCATTGCTTGTTAATTTGGTCTTCACTCTGCGGAGATTTTCTAGGGTTTCTCGATTTTCATAGATTTCTTTTGCTGTTCGAGTTTTTCCCTCGAAAGGGTTAGGTCGGATCGGAAATGCCGATGTTTCAACCCCCGAGCAAGAGAAGGGAAGGGGATGTGAGGTTCGATGTCGGCAGCGGCGGCGGCGGACAGGTCTTAGATCTGGAAACCGCCGTGAAGGACGGCATCCTCGGCAGCGGCGGCGGTGGCGGCGGAGCTCTTAGCACCGAGAAATTGGATCTGAGCACGATGATCGAAGGGCTCCGTTCGATCGAGATCCCTTCGGTGTTCATTTGCCCGATTTCTCTGGAGCCGATGCAAGATCCGGTGACTCTGTGCACCGGTCAGACCTACGAGCGGTCCAACATCCTGAAGTGGTTCTCCCTCGGGCGCTACACATGCCCCACCACAATGCAAGAACTCTGGGACGACTCCGTCACCCCAAACAGGACCCTTCACCATCTAATCTACACCTGGTTCTCGCAAAAGTACCAAGCCATGAAGAAGAGATCCGAGGATGTTCAGGGCAGGGTTTCAGAACTTCTGGAAACCCTAAAGAAGGTCAAAGGACAAGCTAGGGTTCAGAATCTGAAGGAACTTCGGCAGGTAATTAGTTGCCATTGTTCTGCGAGAAAAACTGTGGTTGACAACGGCGGTGTTGCATTTATATCCTCTCTTTTGGGTCCTTTCACTTCCTACGCAGTTGGGTCGGAGGCGATTGGGATATTGGTGAACCTAACCCTGGATTCGCAGTCGAGGGGGGACCTCATGGAACCAGCAAAGGTTTCGTTAATAGTGGACATGTTGAACGATGGCTGTATAGAAACGAAAATCAATTGCACGAAATTGATCAAATTGTTGATAGAGGTGAACGACTCTTGGGCTGAGAAGGTGTGGAGCTTGATTCTTCTTGTAGGGTTGTTGAAGTTGGTGAAGGATAGAAGACACCCAAATGGGATCTTTGCTGGACTTGGCTTGATAAAGATGATGATTCAATCCCACGGACCCGTTGGGAAATCGATGGTCAGCATTGGGGCTGTTCCTCAATTAGTTGAGCTCTTACCCCATTTGAATTCAGAATGTTTGGAGCTGGCCCTCTCTGTGTTGGGATCTCTCTCTACCATTCCTGAGGGGACCTCAGCTCTGAAGGAGTGTCCGAACACGATACCAAATGTGGTTAAGTTTTTGATGAGGGTTTCAGAGAATTGTACTCAATTTTCTTTGTCGATTTTGTGGGCGGTTGTTAATCTCGCCCCAGAAGAGTGTTCTTCGCTTGCTGTGAAGGCTGGGCTTGCGGCAAAGCTACTCCTTGTGATTCAGAGCGGCTGCGATCCTCTGCTGAAGCAGCGGTCGGCCGAGCTTCTGAAATTGTGTAGTTTGAATTATACCACGACCATTTTCATGTCCAAGTGTAAGCTTACAAGAACATTGCAATGAGATCAATGAAAGTTGGAAAATTTGTTTGTTCATATATGGCCACCCCTCATGAATTTTTCATTCAACAGATCAATGAAAGATGGAAATTTATTTGTTGATATACAATCCCCTCATGAACTTTTCATTCCAGAGAAATACATGGGCTGAAGAGCTCAGCAGATGGAAAGCGAGTCATTAGTTCATATTCTCGAATTCTGTGAATTGGTTGAAAATGATGAAAATGGTAATATTGCTTGGGATCAATCTTCATCCACGGTCTGATTCTATTACCCAAACGAAGGTTAGTTTTGGACTTTCAAAAAAAGAAAAAAAAAGAACAATTTTGGGAATGAAATTGGAACCCCATATTCAGTTTGTGCATGATCTCACTGTAATTGAATTGAATTAGGGGCTTGGGATGTGATAATAAACAGGGAAGGGCTTAGGGAATGGGAAAATTTTGTAGCTTTGCGTTCTAAATTGTAACTGTTGGATGGAAGTATTGCTGGGTTTGTCTGACCAATAATCCCACAATTTCCCCTGTGATCTCTGAAAGAGATATGTCGGGGGAGTCTGTGTGTCCCTGGTTTTGATTTCAATTGGGGGAGTTGTTTTCAACCCCAGGGTTCCTGATGTTTCAAGTTGAGTCCCACCATTGTCGGCTGTCTTCTCAATGTGAAATCAACATGCACAAAATGAACAAGCCATTCTTTTCGCTGTTGACATGGAATTTGGAGGAGACTTCTTATTAGGCTTTTCAGCTCCATGTTTATTTTCAATTGTTTCCTCCATTTGTAACGTGTGTGTGTGGGATTGAGTTGTATGAACAGCTTCTTCTCAGAATTTAAGGCCATTCGATCTCAACGAAAATTTAGGGGAAGGTTGTGTATGATAAACGGCTCAGGTTCCGAATCTGTATGGCAGAGAGCGAGAGCCGTTCGTGTGTCTTTTTAGTTTATATGAGGAATGAAAGCCGCTGGCACTGAGCCTTCCTTTCTATGGATTATGGGTTAGGAGTTAAAAAGTTGTCTGAGTGAGGTTCCTTTCAATTGAATAGAAGCATCGCGATGATGATAACGATGATGGCCAGTGAGTGTGCAATCCTACCCAACCCTTTCACCATGTCTTTCAGCATCAAATCATGCGACATCATGTTCCTTTCAGAAGCGTAATTGTAATGCATTATTGTTCATTCACAGGTGAATCTGAGTTCTTTGCATTCACTGTTTCCGGGTATTCTTGGTGGGATGTTCCGTGTCAATCAAATGCATAACCTTATGAAATCATAACTCTCAAGTAAGCTTCCAATGTCAATAGTCAGTAGTTCAGGGTTGGGTGGGTGGGTCCAAGTTGTTCCAGACTCATCGGCCATTCAACCAAAATGAACAAAATCATCTTCCTTCCCTTCTCAATGGACACAAATATTTTCCTCAACAATCTGAAACTGATTTCTCTGTCGATCACAGCAATAGGAGGACTGTAATAAAGTAGGAAACTGCAGAAAAAGTAGGGTGGAAGATAGACGTGTGGGAGAAACTCATAAGAGCTACCTCTGATGACCAGTTTTATCTTTTCAGAAGTGGGATTGGGATGAATCTGAGAAATCTTAATTGTTGAGTTTTCTTATACTAACCCCACGTCTTTGAGCTCTCCATTCAATAATTTTAAATGTAAATAAAGGAATTGTGAGATAATTATGGAGTTAACAGCAATCATGCTATACAAAGTATTTCCTGGGGATCATAATTGCTTTGACTTGGTTCGCAACTTGGTCTTGAAGTTGCCAATTCCATGATATTTATGTTATTATTATTAAGAAGCATTGCATTGACGCCTCCGTAAGGTTAGTTATGTGATAAGATATTGAGTTTGTTCATAAATAAGTCAAGCTTAATTCTTGTTGTCTGCACCCTTATAATATACATCGATTTACTTGAAAGCTGGTTTGAGGAATTAAGTTAGTTCTTCCTCAGTTGGAGCCTAATCGTTTTGAACTCGAATTGTTCGAACGATGCAGGAGCCCAAGTCAAAAAAAAGAAAAAGAGTATTACATTGAAGTAGTAGTAAATACATCTTAACATTAGCTGAGACTTTTTAGATTAATGGGGGAATTTAGAGGATGTAAATAATAATGTGAGCATTCTCTGTCAAAATGGTCAAAAGCATATGGGCCCAGATGAGATTTGATTGAATTCATTCCAAAGCTGTCTGATTCTATCCAAGTGCAAATAGAGGCGTCGTACAGCTAGTCAAGAAGTTTGAAAAGAGCAACATGATTTACATGCTGGTTGTCCCTCCACACTGGGTGAGTGTTTGAATAGCTGCCCCACTCCCACCATGAATTTGCACATGCCCCCATTTTCCCACATCAAGCATTATATATTATTTATGCTATAACCACCCTTTTTATAAAGGGCACCTTTTTTTTTTTTTTTTTTTTTGAGGTATCACATTTTTTTAAGGTGAGTTATTTCCTTTTTTTTTTAATTATTATTAGAATTTAAAATACTTAAATCATTGTGTCCAACTAGTACATCTATGACATATATTAGAACATATATATTAAGATAGATGGGATTTGATCTCAAAACCTCTTGATTCAATGTCAAAGGCCTTTAATGGTTCAACTAGCTAGTAAGGGAGTGCTACATATGAACCATAAATCACGGGTCTCCTCAAAAACAGAGTGGATGAAAGTGGAATAGCTCCCTTTACCATTAAATGAATTATCATTAACTAATGTGTGCTCAACAACTCTTTTTATTGGTATAACCTTTTTAGAAAAATAGATTCAAATATAGACAAGTAAAATGGCGATAAATTCAATATGAAAATAATAACAAAAAATTTGTTAAAAGAGAAATTAGAGAGGTGAGCTATGAGGAGAAGACCGGGGGAGTGCAGAGGAAGGTGCGAGAGTGAAGAGAAAAGGGACGATAAGTGGAAGGTATTTGAGAGGTGTACCCTTCTACTATTATAGCCATTTTTATGTTGCGATTAACGCATGATATGTATACATAAACAAAGGTTTTAAAGGAGAAACGATAGGATTTTAAGTATTTAGGGATTATGATGGTTGATTGATTAAGAAGAAATCATCATTCACCTTAGCTACCTTTTAGTAGGCTAACAAAATGTGTGTTCACTAACTTTTGATTCATATAAATAATTACAAAAAGTTCATATAAAAAGCCATATAAAATGTGCCGGCATACTAGTTTTCATTTTCGGTTTAGTTGAGGTGCTTTTACTATCACAGTTAGGGGTGTGCATAATTCAAGAATTTCTAAATTTTCTGAAAAGTTTCCCGACTATCAGGGAATTCGAAAAATTCGGTTGGAGATCAAAAATTTTTTAGAATAATTCGGTGTCTAGGAATCGGGTTGGGAAATTTTTTTAAAATTCAAAAATTCCTGAATTTTCTAGAATTTCCCTAATTATAGAGTTATAGAGTTACCTTTTTAGGAGTGTTACATATGAATTTCCTAAAATTTTGATCGAGAAATTTCTGTCGGGAAATTTCGAGAGACATTTTAATTAGGTCTGGAATCGAAATAAAAATCATTAATTGGGAAATGGTTGGAAAATTTCTGAATTTTCCGAATGAACACCCCTAATCGTAATCCTTTTTAACAAGTAATGCATCCTATTTTTGTTGATTTTAAAGAAAATTTAGGGGTAAGAAACGGAAATGGTCGATAATGATTCAAGGGTAACCATCGCTCATCCCAATCCCTTCCTAATAAAGAAGAGATGGATAAACGAACCAATATATGTTTGGCTTATTTGATTCTCACGAGTGCTTAAAGAAACCACGATTTTTATTTTTATTATTTTTTTGTGTGTGCCCATTCTCCCTCGCTATTATAAAGTACGTGTGTGCTATAATTTTGAACTGTGCTTGGAGTAGTGCCCATAAGGTGTGACCCCGAGGCCTATGAATCCGCTCATAAAAAACTTAGTTCATGGTGCCCATAAAATAATTATGATCCACACTACCCAGCCGTATTATCTTATAACTCTTGTTGCTTGTTATAACCCATCCAATTCGACCAATCATAAATTCTGGTTAGGATGTTACATTCGTTTGCTTGAAATTAAGTACCTTTTAAATATATGAATTGTTATTTTCCTTTCACGCTTTGGATGGCTATGAATAGATGACATTCACATGTTGTTGGTGTCGGTTATCTCCTCTTAGGGGATTTCTCATATTGTCTAGTCTCTATGAGATACGTGGCACCTTGGGACCTACCCTGGGCTTTATCGACTAAGTCGACAAGGAGTTCTATCCATTCTCAAGCTAGTAGCTCGACCCTTTTAGGGGATTTCTTTCTTGTTGGAATTTGGGTCTATTGTTATACTCGTCGTCCATCCTTCGGCCTACTATGCGTTGTATAGTGGGAAGTGTTTTTACTCTTTGAGCCTTTGGCTCTCCATGCATGTCACAATTACACTTGGCCATCCTTTTAGGAATTTTCTTTATCCTCATTTCCTTTAGGGCCCAAGGAGGATGCACCACTTTCACCTCCCAATGTAAGGATAAACCGTTTGGGTTTTGGGGGAGGCAACATCATTTCTCTAAGAGACATATTCACACACTGCAAGAGAGAGAAACCCATATATGTTCATTTCCTTCCACTAAAACTGCACCAAATAGCCACCAATACCAAAGTGAGCTCTACTCTGATGATCTCCACAACTCTAAAAGCTATAGAACTACATGGTCTAATTTTCTCCAGGAAATACGTAGATCTTATAGGTTCAGTCCCCTTCGAGCTCAAAGCTCCGTTTTCCCCTTTTATCGTTCATCTTATTCCCTTCCATATCTTTGGATCCAAGATTCATTTCATGAAGTCATCTACTCTATTTTGAGCTTTTAGCTCACTTTCCTTTTAGATATGAAATCTTAATCGAAGGTGTTTCATACCTCAAGGCATCAAATGTAAATCATCACTATCTTCTTAGGATTTTGCTAACTTGAATCCTCTTTTTAAATAATGGATGTATTTGTTTCTATCACACGTAAGACCAACTAAAAGGCTTCAAAAATGGAGCTCCCATTCTTTTGTTTTGCCCCCTCTACAATGTTGAGGAAATTTCCGGGAAACAACAAACCTATTTGGACGAAAAAACAAAGGAAAATTACAAGAATAAAGCCAAAAAGGAAAGTTAGAAGGAAAGAAAAAAAAAAAAAGTAGGACAAAGTTAGGGAATCACTCTCCTCGAACTCTGTGGATGTTAAAAAATATTCTTGGCCCAATAAACATATAGAAAAATAAAGAGATTCATAATAAGTTGCAGATTTTATGCTTTTGTAATGAAGTGCTCTGTGAACTTAAAGTAATTTATTTAAAGATCTTTTTTCACATTAATAAGAAAAAATATTTTTATATTCAATTGAATTGAATAATTATTTGTGATTTCTTATTCTTCTCCTAATATATCCTTGATCTCCTCCAAAAAAAAAAAAGAAAAAAAAAGAAAGTAAAGAGTGAGCAGAGGATGTTCAAGGTAGAAAATCATTATTTTCTCTCCAATTTTTCCCTCATAATTCATTTTAATGCACTTTAAAATAATTTCAGTCTAACAGATAAAATCACAGACAAAAATACTTAAGTATATTAATTTTTATGAAATTTAAAAATGTAGAACATATTCACCTCAATTGTTCAAAATTAGACGAATCAAACGTTTGTAAAAACTTTCTAAAGTTTCAATACCTAAGATGAATATGTTTCTTATTTTTCAAATCTCATGAAAGTTGATGTTTATATATTTTTGTATGTTTTTCAATTTATATATAGAAAATATTTTTAAATGTCTTAAAAATGATGAAGAGGGTAAAATTAGGAAAAGAGTTGAGGGAAGTCGGGAGGAACTTGATCCGTGGTTGTTTGTACTTATTTCTCCTCTCTCCCGTTCCATTTACTTCACATCATAAATAAAATCGCAAACCCTCGCTCCATTTATTTCACATCATAAATAAAATCACTCTTTCTAACTTTGTTCACTGTTATTCAATCTTTCATTTAAATAAAATAGACTATTATTGAAGGAGAATGAAGCACCGACTGAGATTCGTTTAATGCTGTATTTTTTATAAAGTTTTCAGAAATTTAAAATATATTATTTTTTAAAATTATATGTACCTGTGATGTGAATTTTTGCATTTAAATTTACTAATTTTATTAATTAAAAATTAGCCTAGTCACTTTCTGAAAACCTAAGACGCATTCAAATATAACACCCCTAATTTTAAATATGAATAAGTAAAAAAGTAATTTTTTAAATAAAGAAATGGACTATATTGAAAGAAACATAGAGCGCCGGTCACGATTCGTTTAATACTGCCAGCTAGACGACGCCACGGTTCTTCACAAACCACCGGAACAAAACTCCTCCGCCGTAAACAATTTTTCCCGGAAAAACAAAAGGAAAAAAAAAAAAAAAAACTCGTCTTTCCATCAGTTTCCCCTGTCCCCGAGATGTCATGGTTGGCTCGTTCTCTCGCCAACTCCCTCCGGCTCGATGACGACGGCGGCGATGGCGACGATGACCACCTTCGTGACGGCGTCGGAGCCGTCGTCGACGAAGCCATTTCGTGCTCGGACTCTCCGACTTCTACTTCCCGACAACGCGGAAAGGAAGATGACGATCGATCGGACCCTCAGGGACGGGGCGTCAAAGAGGACCTCTCTGAGATCAGAGAAACCCTAACTCGCCAGCTATGGGGCGTCGCGTCGTTCCTCGCCCCCCCTCCTTCGCATCCCTCCACGCCTTCCGCTGATCCCTCCTCCGTCTCGGACTGGAATCGTTGGGAACACTCGGATCCATCGGTCTCCGGGAAAATTTCCGGCAAGGGCGATGACTCCGATGCCGATGGGGCTTCTGGGATTCGCAGCGACATTGCGGAGATCGGAGGGAGGTTCAGGACGGGGATGTCGAAGCTGTCGCATCACAGAACGGTGTCGGAGATTTCGAGGATCGCGTCGAATTTTCTGCCGTTTGGACCGGAGGAGGAGGAGGTGGAATCACTGGAAGAGTATGATTTTCGAGGTGTTGTGGGGGTCACCCAGGAGGTGTTGACCTTCGCGAAGAATATCGCGATGCATCCCGAGACGTGGTTGGATTTCCCGCTCGAGGAAGAGCAAGAAATGGATGGTATGCAACTTTTTGAAAAGCACATTGTTAGGGCTTTGCAATGTGTTTGACAAATCATCGTTTGTATTTGACAAACAACCTTTCAGACGATGACTCTATATTTCCGTATTGAAATTTTTTCACTTGTTTGACATGGTTTATCTATCTTCTTAATGGGAATGGGAGTTTCTGATGCAAACTCCCTCTCTGGTATGATCAGAATTAAGCAGCTTGTATTTATCCTGTCATCACTTAAAGACAATAGTAACTTTTGAGTTGTTCCAGTATTCGATTGGGGCTTGTCTTTTTTGCAGTGCCAGAGTTCCTAATTAGGCATAAATGTCTTGTCTTTTAAAAATCATTTATCATGCCCTTTTGGGTGCATTTATGCCTTATTTGGAACATCGGCACTGCATAAAGAATTTTCTGATTTGATTAATGAGAGGTTATGGAAATGCTGATTAGAGGACTTTGTTTTGGAAAGAAATGTTGAACTTTTAAGTTGGAAATCTGAAAAAAGAAAAGAGAGATGACATAAATATTAGCTGGATACCAGAATAAGAGTGCACTTATGCAACTAAAATGATGAAACATCAGTGAATTGAACTTGTATTTTCTATTACAGATTTTCAGAAAAATAAAAGAAGGATGATGACATAAAATGTTAGCTAAATTCAAGAATGGGTGCACTTATGCAACCAAATGATGGAAACGTCAGTAAATCAGACTTCTATTTTTCTTTTGCAGATTCTTCAAATGTTTACATTTCTGGATTCATCTGCCTGCTTTTAGCTTGTTAGATTCTGTTTCATATATTTGGGAGAATTTGCATGTTGTTAATAAAGAAGCTGCTTTGACTATTTACTAATAAATGGAATGTAGTTTTTTTTTTTTTTCTTTTTTTAATAGTTAGCTTGGCTGCTGTACTTTGATACTCTTCACAGGCGTCTCCTAGTTCATGCTCATCTGATTAACTTAATGATCGTAAACTTTATGTATCTTCATTTTCTTTTTAATGCTTAGATTTTGAATTGTCGGATGCCCAGCGAGAGCATGCTCTGGCTGTTGAACATAGTCTGCCAAGATTGGCTGCTCTAAGAATCGAGCTTTGCCCAGGTCATATGAGTGAGGGTTACTTTTGGAAAGTCTATTTCGTCCTTCTGCATTCAAGACTCAATAAACATGATTCTGAGCTTTTGTCAACACCCCTGGTAAGTATCAGGCAGTCCTTCTGTGTTTTTATTTTTTCACTTTAGATGATTAGTGATGTATGCAACTTGCTTTGTTTGATTCACTTGTTATTTTCCTCTCTCCTTAAAGTCTGCTTGCCGCTGAGTTTAGTAAATAACTGAATTTAAGTTAAATTAATTTTTTAAAACTGCTAGCAAGATGAGATCCATTCATTGCCTAGATTCAATTTGGGTTGTCAACTTTCCAAACCTACCACATCTATGTGGAGATGATACTGTTTTAGGTTTGGATTTAGTCATAAACTGTGATGCATGGATACACTAAGAAGCTTGAACACTCTTTTAGCTCAACAAATCGTGCCCAACATGTCCAGGGCTTGCACACTCCACTGACACATCCAGGACGCGTGGAAATGCATCAGACTTATTTATTTATTTTCAGTCCTTACATGCTGGGACATGTAGACACCCGAGACACGAGAATGCCATTTTGAGGTCGAAATTTCAGAACTACATAACAGCTGTTGAAGGAAGAAACTATAAAGGAAGAGCTAGATGGGGGGGAAAAAAGGGGGCAGGGGGGGGGGGGGGGGGGCGGGGGCAAGAGACCATCACTATAAACTGGATCTCTATAGCATGCAGGATGGAGGACTGTAAGGAGTGTGCTTCTTTCTTGTCCTCGAGCTCCCCCTGCTTCTCTTCTTTCTCTCCCCTCTGCCCCCTATTCATTCTCTCCCATAAAGGAAGAGCTTGAGATGGGGGAGAGGCAAGAGACCATAACTATAAACCCGATCTCTATAGCATGCAGGATGGAGGACTGTGAGGATTGTGCTTTTTCCTTGTCCTTGAGCTCCCCCTGCTTCTGTTCTTTCTCTCCCCCTTGCCCCCTATTCATTCCCTCCCATCTCTCTATTGTCGGCGAATGCAGTAGACAATGTCATTAGGTTTCTCTGATCTAATGGGGAGAAAGGAATGGGCTGGCTTTCTGATCAGCCCATAACTAACCAAAGCTCAAAAACTTTAATGACTTGAACCAGGCTTTATTTAGAATTAGCTGACATGGTCCAGCCAAGCTTTATAAACCTGAACCAATGAAAATTTAAGTTGGGGTGCTTTGGAACGTGTTGCATCACATCTATAAATGATTACTCATAACTCCAAGGTGGTGTTTGATAAATAAGTTTGATTGGCTTCTGATTCTAAATGCATGCTGAATTGATGCTGATATTTCAAGAGGTGTGACAAGAGACGTTGAATATTAAATAGTGACATTATTTGATTACACTGCTACATGAAATGCTGAATAAATTATTTTTCCAGTTTTACCCCTTTTCATTTATTATTCTTATTATTTAGTTTCTTTAGAAAAATTCACAAATGGAAAATCCCTAAAATAAAACAACCCTAATTCAAATATGCAAAAAATTATCAGTTGCATATATATTTTTTTGGTAAATTAAAAAAAAAAAATCAATTGCATATTTCAGTTCTTCTTCCCAAAAAGCAATTCAAATAGATCAATCCCAAGAAATTTCCAAATCCACCAAATCAATTCCAAAATTGAAATTTCCAGTATCAAAAACTTGTAATATCCAACCCAAATTTGCAAAAAGATCACACTAAGTAAAATCCCAATTCAAAGAACCCTAATTCTAGATCTGTTGTCAAAAGAATTTCAGATTGATTTTTCTAGCGAAAATCTTTAGAATTGTCATCAAGCAGCACAAAAGGTGAAAACCTATATGGCGGCCGCAAATCCGAGGGAGGGAGGGATGAAGGCCTACAGTCTACCATAATTTCAGATCTATGGAAAATCAACCAAACCAACGAATCATTGATGATGGAGGTGCCGCCGCCACTGTAGCTGGAGATTGAAGAAGTTGATAATGAGGTTCAAGCACCATCACAACTATTCACATCGGGGCTGGAGAGAGAGAGATGAAAACCTACAGTGTACAATATTTTCAGATCTATAAAAAAGTCAACAAAACCAATGAATCGTTGATGATGGAGGTGCTGCCACCACCGAGGCGGAGAACGAAGAAGTTGATAATGGAGGTTCAAGCACCATCACAACTATTCACATCGAGGCTGGAGATGAGGAAGAGCGTGCTCAGTGGGACCATCACAACCACAAATAGAAGGGAAATCGAGAGGGAGGGAGACGAATGGAGAAAGAGAGAGAGAAGTTCTTTCCTTCAACAATGGTGGGGTGATGGGATGAGCACCGCCGCTGTGCAATAGAAAGAGGTCGAGAGGGTGCCCATTTAAATTTTGGGGGACAGTGGGAGAGAATAGTTGAAATCATTAGGGATGTGTTTGTCAAATGGCCGCTGAATGATATCGCTGACCGAATAGTTGAATGTTATCACAGCACATGACGTAATGATCATACTGGACCATTATCTTGCTTTGGTTGACATTCATGATTAGTTTCAACTGTGTGTTGGGTAAAACACTGAGCTACTGTTGGGTGGTGTTATCTTTTTTTTCACTTTCAAGCTCTTCGAATAATTTCTGGTACATTGACATCCACACTAAGCTTGAAAACGCTTATCCATTAACATATATGGGTTCTTGTGTTGATTGTGGTTTTGCCTATGACTAAGCAATTATATGTATATGTTTGATGATGTACCATATATGCATCTGTCTAACAAATTTCAAGGGTTGACCTCATAGTGTCATCATATATAATTCATGGAGTTTGTTGTAACACGGTGGTGAATCATTGTGAAATCTTTTATATTATTAGTGAACTGCTTCTATAAACTCTGCCTATTTGTGTCTTACTTGGCCGTCCCAAATCCTGGTGGAAGGAGGAAGGTTCCAATTGATTGATGGCCAGCTTAACACTGGTCACATCACATCTTATGGACATGCAACATAATGAGTAACCTTAGGATGTATAAAGAATTTTCTTCCTTTCGTTTTACATTGCAAACCCCAAACTCCAAAGATTAAGGCTTAGTTGTCGCTGTTGCTGTTGCTGTTGCTTTAACAGTTTTTTGTACGTGTTAACATAAACCTATTGCTTTTAAGGTAGTGGCAGCCAGAGCAAGATGGATGCACGAACTAAGAAAGCGGACAAAGGCTGAACAAGATTGGTCCAAAATAATCAGTTCTTACTCAAATGATTGCAGCAATCTACAGCATGAAGGTTTCTTTTGCTCCTCAACTTATAGCCCTATTCTTGAGAACGTGGCAGCCGAGAAATCTGTTCTCGTTACGACAACCGACATTGAGATGGATAAATACCCGGTTTCAAGTACTAAGACACAATTCATTGACAAATCCGTCATTGAAGAAAAGCCAGCGGCCCAGAATAAAGATAAGATGATAGTGGCTGGTCCATCCTACAAAGTAGATCTTCCGACCTATGAGGATGATGGGGATGACTGGCTACATGAGGACAATTCTGAATTAGGCTCATGTAGTGGGAGCGCAATCCTCTTGGGGAATGAAGAGGCTGTGTCTTTCAGTGATCTCGAGGATGATGATGATGATATTGTTAAGTGCCTGTAAAATCTTAGCTGGTACATGATTCCTTTTTAGCAATACAAAAGCTTGGGGATTGCTCAGATGAAGGCGCGTGGGTCCCTGGAAGGACTTGGATAAGAACTCGACAGGTATATGGACAACTCTGCTTTAAGTGTCGCGGTGGTGTTCGAGCTTCTTAATTGTGATGAGGAGTGAGTATTCTTGTAGTGAAGGATTGTGATCACTCTTTTACCAGATTGGCAAAATTATTTAGCCAACATCTTTGACAAAGCAATCTTTGTGAGGTGTGAAACTGTTTTACAGTATAGTAATTTTTCATTGGAAGATTGGTAAAGCCCATATTTTCCGGTTTGCAATCAGCGCCTTGGAGCCGATAGATCCGAGGGTGATTGGAATTTATCTGCAGCCTTTTCTTTTATTGAGGTAGCCTCTCTTCCCCTCATGTCACCATTTTGTAGTAGACAATTACTTTTTATCAGCATATGATTCGTTGAATTCAGCTTTTTGTGTTTTTCATTTGGGTGCTTAATGTTTTCACCCTAGCGTGAATATCAGGATATTACAGTTAAAGTCCAAGGGCTGCTCTTTTGGGAACTCTATTGCATCATTGTAATGGTTTAATGATTATACATGTGGCTGCCCATGTATGAATTCAGTTCTTTAGTAAGAGTTGGCCTTACTCTTTATCAAGCTTATATTGTTGAAATCATTAAACAGTTGCTTTTGAGTGCTGTAATTTGTTTAGGAGCTTACTATCGATCTTCGGTCTCTCGCACTTGGTGATTGCGAGGCCACTGTAAGGCCTCTCACCAAGGTAGTGCAAGACTAGGGCATCATTCAATTTTGTTTGAGGTAAATTTTAGGCATACTCTCAATGTATACTCGTGTTTTTTTTTTTTTTTTAGTGAAGGGTCTTGCCACGCCAGTAACTTCAGTCCTCAAAAAAAAAAAAAATGCTAATTAACATCGATGAAAGATGCATCCCAATTTTGTTCGAACAGTTAAACTGAACATTCGGTTGGTTGTATTCTGCAATTTAATGGTATACACAGTCCACTTTCTCGCCTTCTCAACAAGGAAACAAACCTTGGGTTTATTTTATTTATTTATTTCAGAACAGGCCATTCACGTGCGCGATGTAAAGCTTAATTCATCGGCACAATCATTTTCTTGACCAATAGTTTTATAACTTTTAAATTGTGTTCATTGTACCCTCTATCAATTTTGAAAATTAATGGTGCAATACACTGAGCAAATTTTAAAATTTATGAAATTAAATTGGGAACATTGTGCTTAACCCTCCCTTATACCCAATTATAGGGAACTTTTCAACCTCTCGGTGATTTAGAAATCAGTATATAAATTCCCATTGGTTTCAATAAACTCTCCCTTAGACCCAATTATTGGGAGCTTTTTAATCTCTCGGTGATTTGGAAATCAGCATATAAACCCTCACTAGTTTCAATAAATTTGTAAAAGTTAACTTTTTAATCAAATTGAGCGGTTTGTTATTCCACGAATTTTAAAAAATATTTAGGAGGGAAAAAAAAACTTAACTTTCTCAAACAACTCCTAAACTAACTCCTTAACAACCTCTATCGCAGCAATACCCAAAGAAATGAACCTTTTATTTTAATATTTCTTATACGTTAAAAAAATATACTTCCAATAAAAGTTATACATTTATAATTCCCAAATCATGATGGCTAGAAATGAGGAATATGTGGATGTTATAACTATCTAGATAAGTTTTTTTGTGAAAGTACAAGAGCATATACAAATGACTTTCTTTTGGTACAAGAAATATATTTGTTCACGGTCCAAGAAATACAAAATAGGTATGATTGTCATGTAAACGTTGAGACCTGTAGTAGTATCCATGCTGTGAAGTACTTATACAAATACGTATATAAAGGCCAGGACCGTATTTGTTTAGAAGTACTCGCTCCTACTGAGAATGATGAGATACAACATTTCCTCAATGCTTAATGGCTTTGTGCACCAGAGGCCTTCTGGAAAATATTCAAATTCAATTTGTATCGTATGTACCCTTCTGTTGAGAGGTTACAAATTCACCTCCCTAATAGGCAACAGGTGCATTACAATCCAAACCAAACGGCGACAAGCATCTTAGGAAATGAGCAAAATCTTAAAACGATGCTTATTGAATTCTTTACAAAGACTCACACCAACCCTTCTAGCGAGAATTTATCTATATAAGGAATGCCCTTAACATTTTTATTGGGATAACAAATATAAATAATGAAGAGAAAGGAAAAGTTCGTAGAAGGGTGATCGGTAGGATAAATAACATCTCACCAAATGAGCATGAAAAATTTTATTTTCTCATATTATTAAACTATATAAGAGGCCCAATTAGTTACAAAGACCTTCAACCGATCGATGGAACCCGTTACCATAGTTTTAAGGAAGCGGGTGGTCTACTAGAACACGACTGCAAATTGGCCAGGGGGATTGTGATGTAATTAATGTCTCTACAAAATAAGCATCAATAAACACGTGACTTATCACTCAATATTGGCAACGGTTAGAAAACTAAACAGTATTAAATAAATAATATAAATAACTTGACATGATATATTTCGTGTCGGCCAGCTCCGATCTTTCCGCGAAGCAGTTGTATTTATAATTCTCTCTCTATGGAGGGAGGAGGAGGCAACGTCATCGTGTAATGACTCTATCTCTCCTCTGCGACGACCATTTGCGTCTCCTCGTCATCATCGTCAAGGTTCGTCATGTCATCCTCCTCTGTATGTTGAATCCCTTCTTCCCTCGGTATATTACAGATTGGTGATTGTTCATCTCTTCCTTCACTTCCTCGCGACGACACTTGTTTTATCCTAGAAAGGAGACTTCAATTACTGTGCAAAACTATGGTCGACGTTTCTCCGGTACTCGATTTTATGTGTATGACTTGAAGCTTGTGGTTCTGATCTGACAATTTGGGGTTTTCGTTTTTGAGCCCTAGGGTTTCTTGTATTTACCCATATCTCTGTATGGATCTCCAATTGGTTAAGAAGGGTCTGGAAATCTCTCGGAGAAGGAAGAAATGGCTTCTTGTAGCTACTGTGTTTGGTTTCACCGGCTATGGTGCTTATAGGGTCTACCATATGCCCTCTGTCGTGAGGAAAAGGAGGCGGCTTTCGAGGCTCTTGAGTGCCTTGATTTCGATTGCGGAAATGGTTTCTGATTCTGCGGAGATGATTGGTGTCGTCTCCAAGGATATGAAGGAGTTTCTACAGTCTGACTCGGACGAAATCCCCAACAGTCTGAAGCAGATTTATAAAATCGCTAGGTCAGAGGAGTTCTCGGAGTCGTTGGTTAGGGTTGCGCAGGCCCTAACAGTTGGGATGTTGCGTGGGCGTCATCAGCTGGAAATGAGGAATGACTGTGAACAGCATGGGAATTCAAGTTTCCCTGACCGGGCTATGGATAAGATTTTCTCTGTAGCTGGGACTGGTTTTGCTTCAGTGGTTGTTGGGAGTTTTGCCAGGAACTTGGTCTTGGGTTGCTACTCGGGCATCCAATCAGCTGATGGTTCTGATGCAGATGACCGTAAGAGCATGTCAAATTCATCTACTGTTTCCATGTGGTTAGACGTGGTTTGCGGTGACAAACCCAGAGAACTCATTGCTGATTGTATTCAGATGTTTGTGAGTACAGCGGTGTCCGTTTACCTCGATAAAACAATGGAAATGAATACCTATGACGACCTTTTTTCCGGGATGACAAATCCCAAACACCATAAAAGAGTGGCTGATATTCTGGTTTCGGTCTGTAAAGGCTCAGTGGAGGCGCTTGTGAAAACGTCCCACCAAGTGTTGACGGCCCCAAAATCAAATTCGAAGCTGGATTCAGGTATTCCTTTTTCTGTTGCTGATCAGGGTGAGCGTCTAAGTGCAGTTAAAGATAAGTTTTTTGAGTCATCACCTAACAAACTCGAAAAGGAATGCGTGTCCACTGGTATTCAGAATAGCAAGTGGCTGGACAAGGTATCTTCTACACTTGCAGTCCCAAGCAATAAGAGGTTCGTGCTTGATGTGACTGGTCGGGTAACATTTGAAACGGTCAGGTCTGTAGTGGAGTTTTTTCTTTACAAGTTATTGGAAGGTTTAAAAAGAAGTCTCAGTGTAGTTCATGAGAAAGCTGTGGACAGAGGACTTGAGGTTGTCAAGTACTTTGGAGCAAAGTCTTCGGTCATAGTCACCATATGCCTTGCTCTGTGGTTACATGTCCTCAGTGGTACAAAGGTCATGCTGCCTGCTTGAAATAATGGTTGTCTTTTCCTTCTAAGTGATCATGTAATGGAAATACTGTAATATTGTTGACATTTGTTCTTCTGAAGGGCATGTGTTGTACCATTATTAGTTTGGCTTTGAACACAAGGAGTTAGAACCTTATTTTTATCTGCATTGGTAACTTTGAGGAAATTTTAGCTTCGTTTACTTTACGTACGAGAACTGCAGCTTTGAGTAGGTAGCATAATCTGCCTTTACTCGCTTATAAAATGCTGTACATGATTAAATCAATTGAAAGTTTTAATTATGGAATATGATGCTTATGCTCCACAATAGGTGTATGTATCTGTAGTTTTGACTGGATTTTGGAAAATTGTTTGCTTTTATTAGATGAATTTTTTTGGTGCATTATGTGTAGAAGTTAGCTTATGCAAAGAAATAAAGTGGCCGGAGCCTCTTAGCTTTTCATTTGTGGAGTGACTTTTGGATTGGTATATCATTTTGCTAGAAACCTGTTCATCTTAATTTGTAGTCAAAATGATAGTAAAAGCTTTATCTCTGCAGGATAGGCGATTTTACATTAATTTCTTTGAAGGTCAAACAGCAGAGAAATGTATTTGGAGGGTTACCTGCGCAGAGTGCTTCTGCAGACACAAATGATCTTTTTTAGCCAAGGAGTAGAGTGGTTACCTATCTGAATCAGCTCTGGAGCAGCATGTATAAAAGCTAAAATAGGGTAGAGTGGTGTGAAACTCCTCTAATCTATTTGATGCCCTCGTTCCGTGGCAAGACACTGCCTTATTCGAATATGCTATTAGCTAAAGCAGCGAATATTTCTGGGAGAAGATGGAAAATGGTTGCAAGAAGATCACTAGGTATGCTGTATGTTCTCTGGATTATGCAATTGTTGAGATTGCAGTGTGGGTGAGCTGAAAGGGAGTATGTTTCTGTGCTCTTATCTGTTGCGCCTGTTGCTGCTTATTATATAGATAGAGCCATATATGTATGTGATCACAAGTTTAGCACATTTCTTGGACTTCACGAGTTGCTCGTACCATGCATTTCTGTTAAACTGCCTTATTTATTTGCATGGTATGCAGTAGGCTGTAATTATGTCAAATGATCAAAGTGTTGACTGCTTCATATCTCAAAATAGATATAGTGTAATGCAGTGTAATTACTTGAAATTGTATGCAAGTAGACTTTTCTGTTCCATTGATGTTTGTTTTCGTTGCCTGCATTTTTGCGAGTGTACAGCATGCTAGCAGTGTCCTTCTCGAAATAGCAAGAGTGAAGGCCAGCCTTTAGTCAGTGGAGCAGCATGTATAAGAGCCGAAATAAAAGTGGAGGGGTGGGAAAATCCTCAAACCTATTTGAGGCCCTCCTTCCCTGGGTAAGACGCTCCCTTATACTGACATGCTATTCACTGAAGCATTGGGTATTTTCTGAATACAAAACCTCAAAAATGATTGGTGAGAGGACCGGAAACTCATTGACTGAAATTTATTTGCTACCATTACTTTTTAATTTGTGGGGAAAAATTTATCCCATTATCCCATTTGGTAATCTTTTTCATACTGTTGTTCTCTTTGGTAAATGCTTCAGCTTAGTTGCTTTACATATATAAGTTTTTTTGAATTGTTGAGCATTTATAATTACATGTTAATTACCTGCCTTTGTAACCATTGTTAAGTAACATTGTGAGGAATCCACGCATCTTCATGGACAACTTGTTTTGGAGCAGAGTTTCTGTAACAAGAAGACTCGGTGAGCTCTTGCAGGTCTTGACAAATACAGTTGGAAGAGTATAACAAGGTATGCTGTATGCTTTCTGACTTGTGCAATTGTAGAAATCAAAGGAAATTTTGGGAACAGTGGAAGTGGGGTATCTTTTTGTCACCATTTCTGTTGTGCCTGGTGTGCTGGTTATATCGGGCTGCGTATGTATGTAGTCATGAGTGCAACATACTTCTTGGATTTTACATGGTGAGCTCACCATGCATTTGCCTTACTCATTTGCAGTTTCTTATTCTTAGTTTTGCTAGCTAGGAGGCTATGACAAATATAAACATGAATGAAGATTTAAATTCCAACTGGACACCTTTTCTTCAGTTATATTGATGAAGCTTACTAGCGGGTTATGAGAATGAAAGGGGGGAAAATAGATTTCATGGAAAGTTAAAAGTTCTGAGAGAGATCAAGGAATGAGCTGTGTTTACTGGTTCAAAGTTCCAATCTCTATTAATTGTGAAATTGCTCTGGAAGATTTTAGTGTTTCTATAAGCTTCTATGATTTTTTTTTTTTTTTTTAAGATTACTGTGAGTAACAGAAGCTTTGCCTTTGTCATTACCATATTAAATTTTTGATTAGTTTATATTTCATAATTCTCTAAGAGCGTGGCCGATGTCAAACCCGAAAGCCGCGGTTATCTCCTTGGTCCGCGGGTCCAAACTTCCATAAATGGAGGAAGCAGGGGAAAATATTCCTCAAAGGAAATGTCGTGTGGTGGAGCCAAGGGCTCCCGAGGGTTTTGAGCCTATCCCATTTTGCAATGCATAGTGGGCCAGGGAAATGGGCCTAGCGCAAAAGGGTATGAATTCCCCTTAGAAGGGGAGTGTGCTTAGCCCAAGGGAAAGAACGGAGCCTGAGGCTCCTTGTTGGCCAAGTCGACAGGCCCAAAGTGGGGTTCAAACGGCCATGTCTCATAGAGGCTGGTCCAACTAGGGATACAAGCAATGGTAACAAATATCTCCATAGACCACAAGCGGAGCGGAATGACTACTCTCATTAATCATGGATGACAATATGAGAAATTGTTCCATGGCTGTTCATAATCCTTGAAAATACTCGTCTTATGATCCGGGTTAACTTTTGGAAAGAACCACTTCTTTGCGTCCTTTTTTATTTCATGAGCCATTTATGTCTCAACGTTTCCCATCGCTCTCTATTTAGCAAAGCTAAAACTTGTCATCTTTTTCAAACTATTATATTTCTTTTGTAAATACTTCTGCTTTTATGTATACAATAATTTTTTCAATAGTTCAACAAATATAATTACATGCCCTCGCTAAAGGCGACATTTTGAGCAATCCATACATCTTCATGGGCAACTTGTTTAGGACCATAGATTTTGTACGACGTAAAGATTCACTATTGATTCCTTTTAGAAGCTCACATTTTATGCAGTATAATTATTTTTATATATCATTTTGATCGATTAGCAAATTTAATTACTCATGTGCCTGTGGTACGATTATAGGGGACGCACTCTATTACTGAGCTAATAACAGCTCATTGGGGGCCTACTACGCCGAAAGCAATGGGAACCCTATTCTTATTTTCTCTTCTCGTTCCGTTGAGCTCTAATGCTTTAATGTGCCACTTGTTTTTCTTTTTGCCCTGACCCAGAATAGGAAAATAAAAAATCAT
The DNA here is from genome assembly GCA_034195605.1 of Santalum album. Lineage (NCBI taxonomy): Eukaryota > Viridiplantae > Streptophyta > Magnoliopsida > Santalales > Santalaceae > Santalum > Santalum album. The sequence goes on from JAXCHL010000044.1 coordinate 152,959, forward strand.
TTCTCAAGACAAAACACTTTTCTTTGCTCTTTCTGTTGAGTTCTTTCTCAATGGAATGCATTATTGAAAATTAGGAGTTTATCAGAGGACAGAGTAGGAAAATAACCTGTTAATCTTAACCAATTTCTGAGGGCATATATGTATTTTCACAAATTTGCAGGGACAATTCTTGGAATTTGACTCCATCAAACTCAACCAGTACTTAGCTAGAAGTTCCTCGAAGAGCTTCCCAACTTCACAGCGGCCCTCCTCTTCCCCTTCCTTCACGTTTACAATTCCCACCTCCGATTCATGGCGGCGGCGATCAGCACCTCCACCGCCTCAAACTGCTCCAGTTTCTTCAATCTCCGATCAACTCCCGACGGGCTCCCGGACTCCAGCTCCCGGACTTCGTCGCCGCCGCTGTGCGCGCGCAGCAAGATCGACGGAGTGGCGGTGTGGATCATGAACAGAGTCTCCACCGCGTTCTTCGCGTCGTTAGACAGGTGTTTCTGCATTGGGATCGCCACCGAGGACGACGGCGACGACGCCAACGAGATGCCGCTGATCCTGAGCGCCGACTGGAACTTCCGGCGCCGCGGCGACGGCGGCAGCACCAGCCGGAGAAGGAGCCGAAAGGACAGATCGGTACTGGTCCATCAGGATTAAGCGACTCGGTAATGCCAATCACTGTGAAGTTTATGACTAGTTTTAAAGGAAAAATTGGATCGAAAATTTGAATTTCCGAGTGGAAGTGAGAGATCTGGAAATGAGGTTTGTTGTGAAACTGTTGTGTGAATGATGTTAGTGTTCATTTGTACGAGCTTCTATCTTGAATTTCTTATTTTTCTGTTACTACGAGTAACAGAAATTTCCTCTCTCTTAAATATATAGATATATATATCGGCACATGTTTTCTGAGAAAATCTTGTTTCAACTTTTCTCATAAATTCCCTTATTTCCCATATATCTGGTCTTTGATCATCGCCATTGCTCTGATCTTGGTGGTTGTTTTTCCTAATTAAAATTCCTGTGCGGAGGGAGTGAGGGGAGGAGAAAGTGAAGGGCCCACCCAAAAAAGCTTTTTAAATTATTCAATGGTTACTTTTCTTCTTCTTTTTTTCCACGACCGTGAATGATGTTGCCGTTGTTTTCATCATTGTGTTGGGTCAACAGAGTTTGTATTATTATATTGCCCGTGTTCCCTTTCGCTTTTAACTCCGTTCCTACCGGGGGTGGTATCCTAGGCGGATTCACTCCATCACTTCTTAACATGCGAAATAAAAAATATCACATTTTATCGTTTGGTATGTAATCTCACATTTTACAAGTTTAAGGGTTTAATGTTCTTGAGTTTAGAGTTGGGACTATGAAATTTCAAGTAGGTTACAATGTATATATGTAATAAAATATCGAAACTATTCTTATAAATGAACAGATTGGTAAAATTCTCATCGAAATATGCGGTTCATATAACTTGAAATAATAATAATAATAATACTAGTAGCAAATAAATATATTATTCATAATATTATGTTATAGAAATTTTATTCTTAGTTAGTCAATATTTGAATTAAATTTTTCTTTCTTTAAAATTAAAAAATTGGAAAAAATTTTATTTTAATGCTAAATTAAGGTAAATAATTTTTTTACTATATAAATAATTTGCTATATTTTTATGTTATGAATATTATAAATTTTTTTTAAAGGATATTAATAAAAAACTTTAATATTCATTAAATCTAATTATTTATATAAAATATATTAATATCACATTTCAGAAAATTCGGCTAAGTATACCAAACAGAAGATTATCACAGTATGGGAAATATGATGTTGGGCAAGAATGTGAGATTCTGCGAACCAAATAGATCCTTTATGAAATCGCAACACAAAGTATAATTCCAACCACTAATTTAAATAAATGGATGAAATTAAAACCATTCTACTCATACAATGGTCATAGTGGATCCGAATCCTTACTGTAATAGACTTTTGTTCAAATCTTTTTACGGAATTAAATCACATTTCGGTCCGTCATATGTCACATCATATACCACGCCCAAATGATTTAAAATCCTATTTAGTGCATTATTAAGCACTTGTATCCCCAATATTTTTTAAAATATTACGCACATTTGTTCTCGTTCGTGCAGTCCTCATATATCATTAAATTGAACATGAGTTCATTTTTGGTACGAGAATACGCATTTTCCTTAGTTTCTCCTGCACTTTTTTTTGAACAGTGAAAAGGGCAAATGAAATAAGGAGAAAAAGAAAATTACAAAAAAAGGTAGCTGCAAATGCAGCCCCAAAAAAACACTCGAGAACAGACTTTCGAGGGGACGTATAAAAAGATCATATGATCTGTTAAGTACCTTTCACTAAAGGGAAAATGAGTACATATGAAAACTAAATGTTTACAATAAAGTCTCATGCACTTAACACACAAGAAACAAAAATCAACAAAGAAAATGCATGTGCCTTAAGTATAAGGAAATGCCGACCCCAAAAAACTCAACCTTTTACAATCCTCTAAAACACACAACAAGTTTGTTTCAAGGCAGTTATGTTCAAAGTGGTCATCCAATAAAATACCAAATGCCTAACTTTGTGCCATGATGTCATAAAAATTGTCCTCTTTGTTGTTGAACACCTTTTTGTTCCCTCTTTTCTGACAGTCCAAGCAATTGCAGATGGGAAAAGAGACATAAAAATTTGTGTGGGTTTAATATGCATTCTTCTACACTTTAATATGCATTCTCTTTCTCTAATTTTTTTATGCAATATTTTTAAAAAGTATTACACGAAAACAAATGCATTGCAATGTAATGAAAACTATGTGCCCGAAAATTCAAGTGGTGGAATTTAATTTGCCAAATTACTAATTGGCAACAACCTGAAAAAAAAAAAAAAATCTGCAAGCTCCAGTTAGTTTTCAAGGTACGTACCATTAAGAATAATTTAATTTGATGGAGATATAAGTGCTTTATGAACAATAAATAGGCTTAAAAATAAAGTTTCACAATAAATTGGGTTTGATGTGTCACGAGTTTAACGGAACTCCACCAAATGAAGTTTGGAAGATGATGTATTACTATATTATCATATAAGCTCTTAAATTGTTCAATAACTGTTGGGCTTATTAATTAAAATCTTATGGAGCTCAGCCTTAATTTTTTGACAAATCTACATTATTTTGAGGCTCATCAAAATTTTATCGGAAGGTAAGTCCAAAATGAGCTTATATATGTTCGGGTCAAAATTATTTTACAAATTCAGTTGGTATACTGTAGCTGAATTTAAATTTTACATTTAAAGAAAAAGAACATGAGGGATAAAGAATAATTAAACCCTTATGATGTCACGCTTATCCAATTTTCATTGGTCAAACAAATGCATCCCCACGAGGCTTCGTGTGCCCGAGCTCCATCCTACAGCCTCCGCTCAACGGTTATTCTGCGGAAGGTCTTGTTGCGGGGAGAGAAAGTTAATGCGTTGTGGATCATCAGATTTCCGCTCACACACAGAATCGCGTCCGAATCGTGTCGTCGCGCTCACCTAAAACCCCAGATGATTTCTGCGAGCTGATACTGAATTCATAGAAATCGAGAGCGATTAGCCGGAAGACATGGTTGGCGATGGAGGAGATGCTCCTACTAGGTACGCGTCCCTCGCAATCCGTTCTCGGCTTTGAGAAAATAAAGAATTAGGATTTTCATCTTTAATTGCATGGTTTTGCGTGTGTTTATGATTGAATGTGTTGTGTGTTCTAATTGGAGCTTGTTCTGTGAAGCAATCTGAGGAACTCGTAATATTTCAACTGGTCAGAATGTTATAACTGGAGAATCGGGGTTAGGATTTCACAAGGGTGGGTTTAATTCACATTTTGAACGAAGTGCCATCTGTCTATACTTCGATTGCACATTTGCATTCGCCAAAAAAGAGTCTCTCTTTTTTATTTATTTATTTATTTATTTAAGTATATAGTTTGATTGCTGTAGATTTAGATGAGTTTGACAATTTTGGCTTTGCTATTTTAAGTTGGCCTTGGCATCCAGTCTTTATGTATGTTATGGAGTTCTTTTCTTATTTTCTTTAGAGATAGACAGCTGTATAATCATAGTAACACTAAGTACCACATAGTGCTATTTGGTTATAACCTCTCAACATATTGGCAGTCATCTTTGTCTTGGGGTTTTACCAAGGTTTTGAAAAACCAGTTGTTTGAAAAGCAGATGGTGCAATTTTATTTTATTTTTTTTCGTGGTTGCATTTTCCGTGTCCATTTGGCAGGCACGAATTGTTGAGCATGGTAAAGAAGCATTCAAAATTATTAGGGAAAACTTTAGTTGATGAGCAAGATGCTTCAGATGTTGAAATGGATGCACACTTTTGGCGTGACGTCCTAGATTTGTATTTTATTCAAGCTAAGGAGTCAAGGGGACATCAGGATGATGATCTCATATTTTTTGTCAGGAAAATGGTACACTATTTCTCTTTTTCATGTATTGTATGGTTTTTATGGCCTTGCACTGCATACCACAGGTGCAGATGCACACACATTGAATATTTTTGGCATTCAGAAACCTTCAGTTATATTTCCGTTAACAGAGTTTGCATGGATATGGTTTCAATGATAATATGGAAGGCGTCCCTCCATTCTTCGTACGCAGGTGGGCACTTAAGGTAAAACCAGCATCAAAGTCAGTTAACCTTTGAACATATCTGTTGAATTGACATTTGTTTGATGAATTAAGTAGATTGTCTTGTCCATGTTAGAATCTGAAATCATTTTGTCGCCTGCATGTGTCACTTTATTCAGCAAATAGTTTCTAGTTTCAAGGAAAACAAATCTTGCCAATGTGCTTGCATTGTAACATTTTCTACAATAATTTTATGCATAAAATTTCAGTTCCTAGGAACCAAAAATGTTTTGTACACCATTGGAAGTAAGAAAACTAGTGGAAGTTTTGATTTTTGGAAAAATAAAATTAAGAGAATTGATATCTACAGTGAAAAATCTTGTGTTTTCCATATCGTTACCTATTTTCCATCATGATATTTTTGATGTTGGGATTCAATTTTTTGGAGTTTAGCACTTTGAGTTGGAGTTTGGAGAGAAGAAGTGAAGATAAAATATTAGTAAGAAGTTGAGAAAAGAATGGAAGAGATGATATCTTCTGTCCTTGATTAGAAGTTCACCTCCATTCCTGATTGAAATTTGGTAAGGAAAGAAGGAACATGAAAGTTGAGTTTATGCCTCATTATTCGCTGGAAATTTAGGCATTATGAAAATTTCAATAAACTTATTTTCTATCGCCTCCAAATCATTCCATTTTTAGACGGATGGAAGTCAAAAGAAAGTTGGGATTTTCATTCCTCCACATCTCTTCACTTCCTTGCATTTCTTTCCTTCCCAAAGCCCCCTATAAGAAGATTTTATTGCCCCTTCCCCTTCATATCAGTGACCTCCCCTCTAAATCTTTCCATCCTACAGGATCATAGGAATTAAAAGTTAAAAAGCATGATATGATGGTGGTTGAACATGACTAACTCTTAAGGAAGTACTTGATTGGAGATTACCACTAGTTGCAACACTTGCTGTCCCTAGAGTCGGTATAAGTAAAATATCTGATGAGCTGACTCATGGCACCTAACTCTGATTTCAGATTCAAATCAAAATTAAGAACAAAAAAGAGTAGGAACTCTGCCTTATAAGAGGGAGGCTCCCACAGAAAATTGCTCCCTGTTTGATTTTACTGTACCAGAAAGGACAATATAGGCATGCTCAGGATCTATTATCTCTCTCCCTCCAACTTGCATTCAGTTGGGTGATAGACCATTTGTGAAATAGGGAACTGATTGCACGCTGTTATTTTTCCCCCTTTCTATTATTTGAATTTGTTTTTTGTTTTGTTTAATTCTCATTTCTTTTTCATTATAAACAAAAACAACGTAATGTAACCAAACACAACCTAATTTTGCCCAAAAATTATTAGAAATCATATTATCCGGTATATTATTTTTCTTAAATAGGATAATAAGTATTAGGTTCAAATTTGGAAAGAAATATAAGATTCCATACTTTGAAAATGAATTGTTTACTAGGTTAACCTTATAGCTTATGCCAACTTCTTGGAAAAACTCTCAAACACATTCTCGACACTAAATCAAAATAAATTGAAATAGGCTATTATAATAGAAACAATATATTTTAAATTATGAAGGTAATTATAAAGTACAGCCCTTGCCATTACGTATCACTTAATTATGCATCTCAATATTCAAAGAAAATGGGCTTTACATGTAGCATTCGCATAAATATTAGTAATTTACAAATTTTGAAGTTTTATCTATAAAAACATTTTGATAAATCATGCCTCAAATTGTAAGCCTTGTCCATCAAGCTCCAAGGACTCTTGTCACCTTACTGTGCTTGCGCTTTTAACTGCTGAATTTTGCCAATTGGAAAAGGTTCATGTTCTTGATGTGACTGACTGGTGTATCTCATCTAACAAAAAGGGAAAAAAGAGAGAGACTGAAAAATGTTTTTGTTGAAAGTAATATGTATAAACTTAGCTGCTCTACAATTTTTTCCCTGGATTTTATAATCTTTTTATTAAGCTTTAAATTTTCACACGTGCAAAGATACAGTACTGTAATAAAACTTTGATTTGATCTTTTGTGTTTATGCGTTAACTGTATAGAGATCTGAAAGTTTGTGGACAAGTCTGCATAGGTTTTTTTTTTTAAAATCATATGATTAACACTTTATAATCTTCTTTATCATAGGATTACCTTTTTATCATGTGCTTGGTTTACAATCATTCTTCTAGGTGGCTATTTTCATGTTAATTGCTTATTAATTCTATAGACAGTGAACAGAAATTATGTTACAAGTTTTATGCTAAGGGGTTGACTTCTTATTCAGTGGAGCTGTTATCTATTATTGTCATATCAGTTGGATCAGGTAACTGGTGAAAGTTCACAGCATGTGGACTGGAGGCGCTCATTTTATTTGAACTTGATAGCGCACACTTCGTTCACCGTTACTGTCGCAATTTGTAGGTACCTGTCCCTTCTTTATTCTGCAACATGTGTGGCCATAGCTTTTCACTTTTGATAGACTGCCTTCTTCTTTAACCTTTGTAGAAAACTCCCCCCCCCCCTTTTTCTCTCTCTCTTCATCTGTTCAATTATTGAGTATAATTTATTGTTCAATTATTCTATACTTGTTCTTCGTACCCCCTCATCGATAAAAAATAAAATAAAAATTCTGTCGAGGAGTTAGGTTGCATCTAGAGAATACAAGTAGAGGTTAACCTCCTAGAGAAGCAGACAATAAGAGAATATGAGAAAACACAAAGTAAAGTAGCTGTCCAGTTGCTCTGTGAACCATTTAGACAAAATCCTGTAAGGTTTTTAGATGTGTGGGCCCAAATTTAATGGAAAAACTGCTTTCTCCCAAAGATTCTCATGAGGTCGTTCTTTGATAATGTGAGAATTCCTTTTCAACCAATCAGTCCACAAGATTGAAAAGATAGCTGCATTCCGTAGCCTGTTAGTTCTCCCAAGCCCCACAGAGTAGATCGTCTGAAAAGCTCCTGTTGAATTTGGACTGACCCTGCTCTCCCCTCAGAGAGAGAGAGAGAGAGAGAATCCACATTCTCCAAGCTGCCAAGCAGTGTAAGAGTGAGTGAGGATTGGTGTTGCGATTAGATCATGTACGCTTAGCACACATATCAGGAGAGGATACTTGTGGGGTCGCTTCACTTGCAATAGATTATTATATTCAAAACCACTAGCCATGCTGAAGATTTTTGGGTCTGGTTTTGCAATGAACCTTTCTTGGGCTTCCTGGCTTAAGCTTTTGGAGTCTTTTGGAAGGCTTTTTATTGTTCAAATTCTGTAGCCTGCCTTCTTTCAATGAGTTTTGGGGCTCTTGGAACGGGCAAGGAGAATAAAGTTGGGGTAGAGCAATATTCGCCAATCTCTTGAGTATTTGGCTTGATAGGAACGGCATAATTTTTAAAGGAAGACTCCATTATTTGGGGATAAAGTGACTTCTGTTTCTTCTCTTTAGTTGTGGGATTTTCCCCAAGGGTCTAAGCTTATTGATATTCAAAGAGACTGGGAGGCTTTTCCTTTGTAATGTTGTTTTTTCATTTTGGCTGTTTGTAGCTGTACTAGGAGGACTTCTCATCCTCCCCTGTTTTACCTTTTTCTTCTATCTCAATAAAAATCTTCTTATCAAATAAAAAATAAGAACAGCAAAGGAGAAGGTTTAACTTTAGGTGGTAATTCGGGCTTCCAAATACGTTTATAAAGAGAGAAGGGGTGTGACTGGGCAGCTTAACTTGCTGTGAGTAAATGGATTTAAAGAGAATACCCAGAAGAGTCTGCAGACTATTCTTTGGTATCCTCCCTCAAATTAGGAGTAAAACAGTCATAAAATTGAACTATTTTTGGTTAAACATTTTATATCATAACTTTCAAGAGAAAGTAGATAATGTGAAGTACTTTCTTCTGTTACAGTCGGCAGGCTCTACAAGATTATCAAGCTGGAGAGGAGACACCATTGACTCCTATTTATAAGGTACAACTGCTTATTCAAATTTTATAACATACCCATAATGACCATGGAAGACTCCAATGATGTCTCAATGTATTTTTCATGGAATTAGAATGTTATCTGTATTTTTTCCTTTGTTCTTAGTTGGCTTACATATTGTGGACAAGGTGATAAAAATAGAGGAGGACAAAAATGAAAATCTGATGGATTTTGTAACCATGTGGAGCAATGTACCATATCAGTTATGGAAACATTTTTAGCATTTAGTTTCTAGTATCATTTTTTTCCTGATAAATATCTTATTAAATTTTGTATAAAGAAGAAATTCAGTTAGAGAAAAAAGAGGGATGTACAAAGAGGAGGATAGGAATGCTTCATAGGAAAGGAAAAAACTAGGAAAGGAAGGAAAAACCGAACAAGTTATATTGAGGGAGGGTAGCAAGCCAGTCCCTTTGCATGTCTCTGAAGCTCCCCTCAAAATGAAGCATTCCTTCAAAGAAACTCAAGACAAGGTTATTTATTTATTTATTTATTTTATTTTTGTTCTTCCTTTTGGGATAAATATGGACCATTATTAGAAAATGGTAGAATAATACATTGCGGATGATATAGGACAACAAGATGGAGAAAATAGGAAAATTCGGAGAACGCTCAGGTTCGACTCCTGCCATGTGCAAACTCTTGAATATTTACTCGGATGGGAGGACCAGGGGCATCCTTATTCTGCCCCAGTTTGGTGTCTGGCCAGTTAAGACCCTTGTGTTTGGACGGGGCAGGTATTCTAAGCTAAAAAAATGAAACAGGAAAATGAAATAATGAAAAGGGATGGTTGTGGTTGGTTTCACACCACTCAATAGGGCAAACCCTATGGAAAGTTGTTGCTTGATGCAGTTCAGTAGATAGAATCCTCCAAAGGATTTATAGCCTCACGCCACTCGACAGGGTCACAGGGTGCACCTGGAAGGCAAAAGGGAGATTTCTGCATAAATCAATAAAAACATAATAATTTGTTCAATCATCAAACTCAGCGTAATCCTGGGGATTACATCATTTTTTATAGGGAAAATAGACTCCCCAAACAAGAAATCTAAAAGCAACTTAGTACCTAAAATACACGACTTAGGTTTAGGCACAACCTCCGTGCTAACCAGATGTTCCAGCCTTGCCCTGCTACCAATCAAAGAGAAGATTGCTTAAAGCTATATATTTTTAGAGCACTTTTTATGTCATGTATTTGACTTTGTTTTAGTTAATCGATGATGAAACTTTTGGATAAATAAATTTAAAGTTCCCCCCTGATCATTCTTTTTTCTATGATATGCTGTTGGAATATATCCATGTTGGACACACCATAAGATTTTTACATTTCTGGTTATTTGAGTCCTTTTCTTGGCTAGGCATGGTTATTTATATCCTGCATTTTGCTTATATTCATGTCTAATACCTACATCATCTTTTGGCTATACATTTCTTGTATAAATCTATCTGAAGCAAAGGGACTTGTTATTGGTTTAAGCTAATAATAAGTGTTCATTATGCACTTATAGCTTATAATGCCTTTACAGGTTGTAAAGACCGTCTATGCTTCACCGAGCCGTATTAATTTTCACTTGGATGCAAGGAAGGCATGTGTTTGTATTGTGTGAACACAAGTTTTTAATATCATGTTTTAATTCCTTCTACACCTGTCTGACACTTGCATCTATGCTTATTCAGGAAGTAGAAACTACGCCAGCTTATCCTGATATATGTTTTGCAGTCGATGACTACGATTCCACTTTTGGTGCAGTGGTATTGTGTCCTTTAGTTTATTTAAAATGTGACTTTGTCGCATATTGGAGTTGCAAACTCTTATTTAATTGTTTACAAAGCCTCTCAAAGTTAGATTGTCAATTTATTCAGCGATACTTTTCTATCTTAAGTCAGCACTGAATATTAGGGAAATATACTCAAGAAATGAAATCTCTATTCTCATCCCTAACACTTTTCATTTACTCATTTTGTCATACTGGAGAAATCATGTTTATTTCCTGTCATAAATAATAAAGATATTTTAAGTGTGATTGGACTGTTGATGCTGAGGTCCCAGAAATGGCCCACTGGAAAGGCCTTATTCCTTTCAGTCAACTCTTTCTATGCTGAGAGTTCAGTTGCTGAAGGAGGAAGATGAAGATATCTGAACTTTTTCACCAAGGTCAATCCACGTCTTAAGCTCTTAGACTTTAGACATCAAAGAGGAAGAAGATTCACTGATTTATCTGCTGCTTTGCACAAGAAACTTTTGCTCACCAAAGTCCATGTTATTGTTTTTTTTAAATATATGCATTGGCTACTAGTCCTGACCTTACTTTAGGCTACGGAGGTGTTCTAAAGGTCTTCTTCAATATGATTGCAGAAAATCTTACGAAGGATTTGATGTTAGAAAATGAGCACCTATTAGGCCTTACAATATATTTAAGATACTATTTGAAATTGAGAGTTCCTCTCTGGTATAAGAATTTTTCCACAAGCCACATATTTCTTTCCCCTTTCTATTTGCTCCTACCAGGGAGGCCCCTATATTTATTTCTTGAAGCTGAGGCCTTCTTTGGAAACTTGTATTGATTTCTCCTCCCCATCCCTCGAAAAAGGAAGATACAATACTTCCTTGGCCTCTGTTTTTTTGAAGCCTATATTACACCAGCCCGTCTAACCAGACAAGATTGGCAGGAACATTTTGTGTTGAATAATCTTGACTGACCAGTTAATAATTGAAGGATGGTATTTATCTTCCTCATTAGAAGAACTGCTGAAGCTTCATGCATTGACAATTGTCATTTGACCAAATTTGCAAAGTTTTCTATATCACAGCCAAAACTAATTTTCCTGTCCATTTAGTAAATCCTTGTTATTTCTATAATGCCTTTTGTACTGTAGTTTTTCATGCAACGTCACATGACCCGATGACGCTAGACACAAGTTGATTCAGTTGATTGACTTTCTATTTCGGCTGCTCCAATTTTGGTTTTCTGTTATTAATTTTTTTCTCAGGTTTTGACAGAAACAGATCATTGCTATTGCGTCCTTCTGAATGCACATGATGGGGCAGCATTTCCTAGCAAAGAGGAAGCACATGAGTCCAGTTCCAGTAATATTTCTTCTTCACAAATCGACATTGGTCTGGAAACGACGAAGAGTATTAAGGTGTGGACTTTTCTTGAATTCTCTTGTGAAACTTGCTGACTGGCTGCATGATCTGCCAGTTAAGCAAAGGCGTTTCTTGAATTCTCTTGTGAAACTTGCTGACTGGCTACATGATCTGCCAGTTAAGTAGATGCTTTTACCATTAGATATGCTACATGGCTGTACGATAAGATTTGAGATATCTTTTAGATATCTTGTTGTACATTAAGCCTTTGGTGACATTATTTTAAGATTTGAATGCTGGCATCCGTTCGAGTCTTTTGGTTGATGGCTTTGGCAAATTCTCCATATCTTGATAAAAGCAAGAGTCTTACTTCATCACTTGTAAAGTCAGATGATAATGGGGTTTGTTAGAATGCTTTGAGTGTTGCCTACTTGAATTTCTGTTGCTGAGAAGAGGGCAAGATGAAAAGTCATTATGTTATTTCCTTTTTTGCCTTTCTAGCAACAATTATTAGCATAGATATTAGGGAATAGTGTTTATAGCATAAGTTGCCAACGCACCAAGGCAGTCAGCGTCAACCAACAACCGCCTATCCTCAAGGTGGTCCAAGGTGTCCGTTAATGAAATTCATAATTTTACCTTCCTATACCATACATGATACATGTTCTTAGATTTACTAAGATGATGTGCCAAACAATTATCGCCATAGTTAGTTTTCTCTTCTTCTTTCTTTCTTTCTTTTTTTTGTCCTTCCTCCTCTTCCTCTTCTTTTTCTTCTACTGCAAGGCAGTCCAAGGTGTCACCAAGGCACTGCCTAGGCAAGCAAAGCATGGACCAAGGCCCTGCTCGTCATGATCCATGGGGAGCGCCTGGACGCCTTGACAACTGTGGTTTATAGTGTGCCACACTAGGTAGTTGCCTAGTGTGGCACCACAAAACATTGTCTTTTTGTTTAAAATATTCTCATGTAATGTCATTTTGTTTAAAAAAGCTCCACCGTTTTCAGTAAAACGAATTTGTTTTCGCTGCTACAGTAGACAAACTACATAGTGCATCGCACTAAATTCACCGAGCCCTAAATTATATTTGTATCAAAGGTTTGTAATAGATGAATATTGCATGCTAATGATCTATCTAATTTCTCGTAGATGTAGCGCAGCAGCTCTCTTCCTGAGTTGAATTGTGCTATCTGAATCTGAAATGTTGATGTCATGAAATGCTTTTGGGAAATTGATAATTGATGCATTTGTTTTTGTGACTGCAGCTTACCCTTTTCTCAGGATTTGTCAGCTATCAAATGGTACGAGAAGCATATGATGGTACGCGTCCCTCTGTACTCACTTGGACTGCTATTTCTATTTTATTGTCTCAACCGAAGACTTTCTTCCTTCAGTTCTCTGACATGTCGTGTTTCTCATCAGTTCTCAAATCTAATGTAGACTGAGAAATTTCTTAGTTCCGTGCGTGCTGAGAATCACATGCTTATAGAAGTTTGTGAATTTGATTGGTGGAGGCTGCACTCTAGAACCAAAGTTCTAAATTTAGGAAGTTACTGGTATATTTATCAAGTAGGACATCTATGGGAAATCACTGTGACTCTTTTTTTATTGGCAATACACACACCCAACCTAGAAACTACAAGCATTTGAACCTTGACTTTGCTCATCACCAATGATCAATACATTCATTTCTTTCCTAGCAACTACAAGGATTGAAATCAATATAAATTTATTTATAATTATTTTAGTCAGTCAATATTTAGAATGTAGGAGAGACAGGATCTTACAGTTTAGCATTGTGGCCCTTTATGTTTCTCATCAGTTGTTATCAGAGCCCAACTGCTGCCGATTACCCCCATTGCCAGCATCTGCTGCTTCACATCCTCAGGTAGTGACCCTGCAGACATCACTATGTGTGCCATATTTGCCCTATAATGCAAGTCAAGGTGAGGGTGGAAATCACCACTGCTTCTGCAAACAGAATTTTTCAAGAAAGGAACTCTTCGAGATCTGTAAAAAAGGCTACTGCCGCTGACGAGATCTGTTATTGAACCTTGCATCTCGATTGAGAACCTTCATATCACAACCTCAATTCTCTTCAACCCACTTATGCTGACAATGGCAACCATCAAATATCATGACTGTGAATCAGCCATGGCCTTGTGATCATGCTTCGAGTTCAGAGAGCTCCCTCTTCCCTGACATGCTTTGGAATTCTAGATGCCAGAGAGATCTTGAGAATCACTGCCCAAGTCTGTCATTCTTATTACCAAGGTTCCTCGCAGGTTCCGCCCACTTGTCTCTGCACTGTCCCATTTTCCATGAAGATCCTTCCCATTACCCAAGTAATTTCCTACCTGAGCCATAACTTTAGATTCATTTACGTTTATGGGATTATATGTTGTGGAGAGCGGTAGAATGCATATTTAGGAGAGTCAAGAGGTTGGTTTCCTCAACATTTTTAATCCTCAGAATTTGGCTACGGAAAGAAATCTAGAAGGTTCAGGAAGCAATAGGAAATGGATGAAGAGTATGATTCTAGCATATGCCTGCTGGTGAACATAGGTGGCATTTAAAATTGCTGTTTTTGCATTTCCAATTGGAGTCGATGATACTGATAAAGTTTGGAGATTTCCATCCCAAATCCAATCGACTAGCAGGTTGGCCCGAAGATCTTGTCAATTTAATTACTATAGTTTATTTTCCCAATGTGGGACATTGTTCTCAACAGATAGTTCACTCATAAAAAATAAGATTTTCAAAATTCCACTTGTTCCTAGCTTCACAGCACGTACAGAAGGAGCACCCTTCCAAACAGACTGGTTCATAGGTTGCCAACTTTTACTGATCCACTGCTGGTTTTGCTATCATTCTGTTAGGACATACAAATGACACATTTACATGTCCAAGAGAAAATAAGAAGCAGCTTGAACACAACAGAACAATGGATTAACTGTGCCATAAACTTTCTGTCCTTGAGCTGACAACATCAACTAGCCATCACCTTATAACCCTAGATGCTATACCTGGTGGTAGTATGGGCTGAGACAAGCCGACTACAACAGTGAATCGTAAGGTAGCCATGTAAATTTAGAATGCTGCCTACCTTCACCAACTGCTCAGGTAGCCATGTAAATTACTGTTATACCATTCTGTTGTCAATAACCAGAAAAGACAAAGAAAAAATAGCCATCACCTTACTCCTTAACCGCATGTTGTGTATCACTTAAGAGCTTCAGTCTGCTCAGGAAAGAAACTCAGTAGTAGATCATCTTAGTTTCCTTTGCACTAATCTGTACCCTCTGCATACGGTAAGTAAAGATAGAGAAGAAACTTTTCACCTCCCAGTCCTGATTTGGTAAAATGTAGTACCCAAAATCCTAGCATCCTCACCTTTGTACACTATACTGGGTACATGTCTTTCCTGGTTCAGTAAAGTTGCTTTACTTATTGAGAATTTTTCGTTGATGCTCCCGACTAATTTGGAAAGACATCAAGGATCCAGCTAGATGAGTTGAACTCTACTCTGTGCCATTTAGCTAACTTGCAGTCACAGAACAGATCCACCAAATTAGTAGCGTTCCAGAACAAATCTTGTCAAGGGAAAGAGAAACAGGACTGTTGTAGTGTGCTCATGTTTTGGCATAAAACAATATTTTTTTTTGCCTAGATTTTTGACTGGAGGAGATATCCCTAACCGGGTAATGTGTGCTTGCCAAGGTAACTGGGGGTGTAAAATGAATTACAACCTTTTGTTGTAATATTTGATACTTATTCTGCCCTTCCCTCCATCATAATTTCCATTTTTTGTATCCACCATATATTTGTTGTGTTTCTCCTGCTCTTATTATTGCTTATTAAGATCTTTTCATCCTTTTTTTATTTCGAAATATACTTTTCAGCTTAGATTCCTCTCTCCTGGCGCCTTCAGTGTCTGTTGTTTACATACGCTATTGTATCTATATCATACTTAACAGAATATTGAGGAGACTGTGTAATGTTAGACGGCCCGTTTGTTAATGTTTTTGCTGCATCCACTAAGATGCATAATGTTAGACGGCCTGTTTTTTTATAGATATATATATATATATATATATATATTTTAAAACCTGCTGACTGTCTACTCAATCCAGAACCCTTTTATTTTACTAGATTGATTTACGTACTTTGTATACATTTTTTTTTTAATAATTTCTAACTGGCCTAAATGATATTTCAATCTTGTCAATTCAGCTTTGAAAGCACAATTAAAGATTTTTTGATTATCTTAATGATCATTGTGGTAGACTTTTTCAGAATTTCTTTGATTTTAGTTAAGAAGTGAAAAATAAAGCACTAATACTTGTGATCATTTATTTTGAATTATTCATTTTCCTTGAACAGCTGGGAGATCTCGCTTTGGGAGCCTTCTATCACTTGGTCACTCCCTTGACAAAGCAGACAAGCTATACATGAGAGGTCCTGGAGGACGTGGGGAAGTTGAAGTGGCTGTTTCTGATGTTGCAGGTATTCATGTCTGCTTGATCTAGTCCTTTTGTGTAAGCCTTCTGTTTCTTCATTGGCAATACAATATTTTGCTTCCAATATTTACAAAATCTGTGTACGGTTACATATTTTACCACCCAGCAGCATGGAATTCTGTAAGGCTGTGCTTGAATGGTGAAAATGAAATTGGAATAGGAGTGAAAAGACAAAGGAATGGAAATAGGAAATTTGGAATGACCATTCGATTGTCTTCTATATTATCAAACGATGGAATGAGAATCAGCATTCGCATTCCCTTTTACATTCTCACCATTCAAACAGGTCCTAAATGTTGTAGATCCTTATAACTGAAGTTCCGTTGCCCATTACCTTTATTTTTCTCCTTACCCCCTTTAAGAATGATTCTACATTACTGCCTTAACATGAAGAACATAAGTTATTCTGGCCTTGTAATTGATGTTTCAAAAAGATGGGAGCTACCATGTTATCGTTTTGGTTGTGAAGACCCTCTGTTGCTGAATATTTTGTTGCTGCATTAGATCAAAGTCAGCAGGAATTAGGCCTTCATTATCCGGTTGAAATTGGTAGAAAAGGATTTGGGATTGGCACTGGGATTGGTACAATTGTCCGTAGAGCAGCATCTGTTGCTTCTGTGGCAGCAAAACATGCCTATGCAGCTGCCACTGCCGGGAGGAGTTCTGATGAAGAGATTTTGCCTGTCAGGTGCTGCTTAATGTCAATATCGTTGCCCTGGGAAAACATTGCTTATGATCTCCTGTTTAAGGTACGATTTTGTTCTTCCAACACCTTAATTGAAGCAAAAGATTATTTTGGGCAACGACCATTCAAGTGCAATGTCACTACTAGCGTCTCGATAGTAGTCTTTTTTTAGTAGTTACTGTTTATGAAAATTGAGTACCTGGAGTTCTTAATAAAATAACAAATAAATAAGGAAAAAAACCTCCAATTGCAGCACAAAGAATCAAGACAATTCTAGAGTCTGTAATCATTCAGACTCTGAATACAATGCCATCCTTCGATTTACTTATTCTAAAATCCACAGAAATACATTGGTTTATGGCTTTCCAATCATCCAGTTTACCCCTTGAATAGATTGCAGAACTTTTATCTTGACCCTGAAGCTCAGCAAACGTCTTTAGACACACTGTCAATTGTTGAAATCGTAACGAAACATGGCTTCCCAATAAAAAGATAATGAATTCAGGCTCAGAAGTTGCCTCACAATTTGGCGGGACCCTCCTGAGCATCCCACTGATGTTGCCAGAAGCCTGCCAGGCTTTACCATTCCACATAATAACTTATCCTCATTACCCTCTTTCTTCCGCTGTGTAAACCTGTTTAGATAAGCTGCTTCACAGAAAAATCCCAATCATTCAAATTTCTCACACTGCACATACCAGAGCCAAGTTTTTCCGTGGAAGGGGATATGCGGAAGCTACTTTATCATGGCTTAGTTGACAGAAACACAGATTCCTAGCCTAGAGAGAAGTATCCTTCCAAAACCTTACTGTATCCTTTCCCTTTTCTGAGCCACCCTGATACATAGATCACAAAAGAAGTCACTGAAAATCTCTGTATATTCATCCACAGATTCAGTACAAACCTGAGAGACCACCCACCACGAGTCTTTTATATGTTTGATCACTTGTGCTTTCTTTTTCTTTTTCTTTTTTTTTTTTTGGTTCCATTTAGCCGTCCGAAACTTCAGTTGAACTAGGAGCTGCTATGCGTATATATCAAAGCAGAAGCATTCTTGTTGAACCAGTTTGGATTGTAACACTAGAATAAATAATTTTTCTTAACATTTTAATAATAGTTGTTTCTACTTTTCGAATATCAAAAGTCATCCATGAGATTTACCTATGATATACTCCTTTGCGGGAATTTCTAAATTTTAGAATAGAATACCGTAGAAATGAGATTTTGTTCAAAAAGGCACATGCATCGTATGTGTGGGTTGCTAGTTACATTTTATTTTGGACACTCCCAGAGAGCTAAGAAGCTACTAAACTGATGTTTCTAGCTGCAACTTACTTTCCAAGTGTACCAACTTTATTTCATGTCAAGTGCACTGACTTTATTCTTTTATTGCTAAAATCAGGGAAGTCCACCAGTGAAGATGTGAGCTCTTTATTTTATCTGTCATGAGAAATTCATGCTAATACGGAGTTTCCACCTACAAAAGCAAAAGCATAAAGAGGATACTGCAGTGGAAATTATTTGGAAATTTTAGGCATATTTTATCATCTACTGCATCTGTCCTTGGGGTCGAGGGTCAGGTCGTCCTCAAGGTGTGTGTACTTATCAAAGGCCTGTAAGTGAATTGTAGATACTGTAAATAATAAACCATCAAATTTGTTCAGCATGTGTTACTCATGACACATTTCCAAACTAATGCTCGCGTCCAACTTAGAAATTTATCAATTTTCTTCTTCGTGGGTTCTCAAGCAATGTGAATGCCAATGAACTCTGTTGCTTTATAGCTTTTAAATTTCCTTTCTTTTACATTTATGGGTAATCTCTTTTGCAGCAAGTTCTTATGTTCCTTCCTATTCACATGGTGTCACTCTAACTTGGCCTTTTTCCTTGCATATTTCCTTCGCACGAGATATTGTGATATGTATGCCTATACGTATTGTATACTCTTGAGAAGTATCACTCCTAGATGAATCATAGTTCATATTTTGAAAGCTGATGGATATCTTTGTCATGGCTTATTTCAATGTTATTTTGACTTAAATAATATGCTTTCTTTCTTTTACCACTTTTATGCCCCATTTTGAATTATTGTGAGCAATTGCTAAATTACAAGATCTGACTGAAATCAAACCGCTAGCATTAGTAGAGCTCTACCTACTTTAAGGTCTCTAACTATTATGTGACTAGACTTTGTGTTCACACTCCAGAAAACTGATGGACTCTAGCCCTTCACTTTGACAATTTTTTATTCCTTTTCTATTGTTGCCTTTCTTTTTTTTGGGTTACGCCTGTGCTAGTGTTGCATGAGTGAACTGAACTGTGGATGAACAATCGGTTCATGGCGATAATAATGATTCAATATTATTACTACTGCTGTTGTTATATTCTTAGTATTAATATTATCATCTTTATTACTATTATTCTTTATGTTCAGTCCAATTTGGAATGGGAAAAAAAAAAAAAAACCCAAGAAATTCAGCTTGAAAGAGAGAATGTAATATCTGAAGGAAGTAACAACCTTTCTTTCTGCTGATTTCTCCCACAGTGGCTCTTCGTCTTGTAGCAGCCTGATCTTTTTGTCCTTACAGAATTAGGTATTTGCCTTTGCTTCTCCCTAATGGTGAACTTTATGATCAAACGTTTACTGCATTCCTAATAAGATGTAACAATGTGCATTTGAAAATGTCACACAAATTGATTCCGGGCATTTTGTGTTGAATGGAACCGTGGCGTAGAAAAAATTTTCCTGCATGCAGAAACATCCGACTTGAATTGAACTTTATGACTGAATTGCACGGGCGTCCTTATACGTGCGTCTGGATGGGAACATTTGAGTGCTGGTGCTGAATGTGTGCTCTGACTTGAAATATATAACTATTTGCAAAAGTAATTTCTTCTTATTCTAATCTATTTCTTATTCGAGTCTTCGTTACATTGATCTGTAAAGTAATTTCTCATTTTTTATTTCCTAAACTTTAGCCTCCTTTGTAATAAAATATATATATATAAAATAGCTATTGGGGGAAAAACAATATGATCCAATTCTTGTGGCATTTTGTGAGTGAAAGCAAGAGAGCTGGTATACTAGTTTTCCAACTCTACCATCTAACATGGCCACTCAGATCCTCACTGAGCATTGAGGCCTGATTGTTTAATTATGGAAATTAGTCCTCATTTCCACATATCCAAACCCCTCTTTTGTTAAAAACACCAAATTGTTGGCACCTGTTGCAATTCTCAGATATTGAGCAACAGCATCGATTAGTTTGGTCACTGATATGACCCAAAGTACTTTGATGCCGACCGATGAATAGAAACCCTAGTTATATTATTAGAAGATGTTATTGTACGTACATGAGCACTAAGAAGCACGCTACATGGGGTTCATATAAGAGTTTGGAAGAAGATTCTGACCGTTGGATGAAAAACCCTTATCGTTTGCTACAACCGGATAAACTTCAAGTCTCATCTGATTACATTTGAGGCTTCATCTAAAGACTCCAGGTCTGATACCACTTATTGTTAACTTCTTTGTAGACAAAACTTTGACTATGAGGTTGAAACTCTGTCCGTAATTGGACTAGGCTTAGGTTTTATTATTTTTAATTTATATTTTGTAGTCTTACATGAGTCCCACGTAGCGTGCGCTTTATAGTAATACTCTATAGTATTTCTCACTATATTCTATTTCACCACCAGATCTAGTTAGGTTTTACTTTTCAAGGAGCCTGTGTACGATGTTGTCGCTATACAAGTACCTTTAGGAATGTTTGGTATTGGCGTCCAGCTGATAAACTTTGGTGTTTTTATTGAGAGGTTCAAGATGGATCTATGCGCCCATTCGTAGCTTTTAAGGTTCCCCCTCCCTCCCCTTCCCTTCTCTTAGGCCTACTGTTGGGCATTAGTTTAATCCCATCTTTCATTCTCTTTAGGTTTGTCACTTTCTTCTGTCCTTCCATATTCCTTTTCTCTTTAAAAATGGACGGTTGAGAGCATCCTTCTTTTTTCCTCCTCTTATACTAATGCAATCATGCATCCCATTTCAACAATACTGCCTGTTTGATCACATCACTCTTTAGATTCAATCCCCTCCCACTCTCATCGTATTAATTTACCATTTATTAGAATTAGGTCCCTCTTCTATATAGGCTACAAACATTAAGATTTTTGACCTCTCGTCCTAACATTAATTAAGTCTTTTTTTTTTTCCTCATTTTCCTTCTAAAAGCGATCATAGCTTGCGATGCGGCAGTAAAAGTGTCATTGCTTTGTTAAAAAGTAAGGAATGGAAGGAAAATTTTTAACACTAACCTCTCGAACCACGGACATTAACCAATAGCCCAGGATTGGAGGGGAGGGGGTTTTATTATTAAAAATATTGTTGAATATTTTGAGATATCGATAATATTTCAATGACAAGATTATCTTAATCGGGGTGGTTAGTGATAAAGCCTATATATCTCTTGTATCTTTTTTTGAGTTCGCTAAACACGAGCAATTGCTGAATCATCCTTGTGTTAGTTCTTGTATTTATGTTTTAGTATTTAAATTCAATACTTACATATATATATAGTTGGGAGTTTAAACTGCAGTTGTACAGATATAGAGTTTGAGATTAATGGGGGCATTGTTCCTGAGCTATTGGATGAGAATTTTGTTTCCTTCTTTCAAAATTCATCCTCGATTCTTGCAATTACTGGATCGTCCAACAGGTACAAAGAAGTGCTTCCATAATCTGACAAACATATATAAACATAAAAATTCTCACTAGCTATGGTATATGGTAAATATGAGATTGGTGGCTCGGAAACTGTTTTAGAGCCATACATACATACGCGCATGCGCATATATATATATATATATATATCAGAGAAAATTCCCCCCGAGCATAAATTCAGCAACATAAATGTAAAGGGAGAAGAAGTGTTGGAATGGTTGCTGAGCAAAAAACAAAGAACGCGTGGGACAAAGAGCTCTGGGCTGGGAAAAATTTTTAGCGTTGCATCCCAAAATGAAGCCTTTATAGGTGTAATTTGAAAATTTCACAGAACAGATTAAATGTATATGAAAAAAAAATGAGAGGGCATGCCAATTTGCATTTGATTTTATTAGTATGTATAATCCTTTTATTCATCGGGTTTAAATTTTCTTAAAGTTTGGGAATGGATACTGTTGACATATGAAAGAGATCATGACCATTATAACTTTCACCTTTAGATGATAGATGTGCACAAGTAATAATTGCACAAAAATTGGTAGATCTTCCTATTTTTTTCATGCTATTTTCAATCTGTATACATGAAATCTTCAAAAACGGCCTCAAGTAGTGTATTCACATATGCACACATAAAATTTTGTCCATACTAACATTCTCCTATACATACATATATATATATATATATATATAAACACGCACATATATGGGTCAAAATGAATATTAAAAAATGTTCACTAAGAATTATCTTTTAAAAAGTCTCTTTATGTGACATAAGATTTAGTTTTGTTGCAGCCCGTGCCTTGGTCAAAAGGAGCTTATAATGAACTTTCAAATCAAATAATCTGATCGGATATCTGATAATACTCATACACACGGACATAAATTAAATATATAAGTATTCATCAAATTATTCAAATCTGATCGAATTTTAAAAGATCGAATATTAGATGAGAAAATACCTAATCCGCTAGCAGGCCTATTTATGAGCTGAGCAATCCCTCAAATGAATAAGATAAATTCAAGATGAACGAGTGCTCCAAGAATAAACCCTAACGAATCAAAGCATCGATTTCTCGACTACTAGCTCTCGAGCAGTGAATAATTTATTGAATTACATAACCATCAATAAACTGCAGCACGTGAACCCTACTTAGGACTGAAAAGTTGATTAATAAAAGTCCACCAAAGTCAAATACAATGATATACCACTATCATGCACGTTACTCCCCACCATGGTCGTTTTCCTGCAGAAATCAATTCCTTCCCCCATTTACAAAAATAATGCTATAAATTATTCGAAGCTGCTAACATGCATGCATGCACACCAAAATAGAAGCTATAACTGTCGAAGAAGAAAAAAAAAAAGAAAAAAAAAACCCGTCGTTTAATAAAACTGCCCTCGAATATTCCCTCTACATTTGGAAATAAAATAGGTCTCTATGATGGATACATGTGTGGGACACGATAGAAGTATCTACTAATCATTCAGAGTGTGTTGGTTGGGTTGGGCGTACGTTAACTGAAGCAAGGAATCTATTCAAACCGCTTTCTTTCTGAAACAACTGGCATTTCTTCTTCGTCCACTGCACTCCCAAAATAAATAAATAAATAAATAATTGAATGTGTGTTCGAGTGCATGCATGCATGTGTTCATGCACAATAATCATGCGAACCGTTTGACATTTGAGTGCTGCATGCACCTATGGAGAGGAAAAAAGCTGGTGCAATAATACAGTATATTATTCTAAGAACTTGGGATGAATCTAACCATCTCGAGCAAATTTCACCCCACTCACGTGCGTGCGGTAAGTGGGGCTCACCTGTGTATGCGGAGTTCACTCCCATACATGAGTGGTGAGATTTGTTCGGGATTGTCTTCTTCAAGAAGAGTAGTGTTCCTTCAAAACCCTATGGCAACTATCATATGGATAAGATATGGCAGTGCTAGTCTTTTTCATGATGCTCATTGCACCATGTATTTAAATATAAAAAATAAATTATCTCTAGTTCTCTATAATTCAATTTTTAGGTAAGTCTGACGCTTATTTTTTCTTTTTTGTATCCGTCAATTATGTACATTCACCATGTTGGATAGTTAGAAAATTACTTTACATGCTTAAGCGATTCATGAAAAATTCAGAACTCATCTCACTAAAGGCGATTAGAACAAATTCAATACAGAGAAAGCAAACTACAAAAAAACTGGAATAGATGAAAACTCTGTTAGGGTTTAAGTGCGGGAATCTAACCCCAACAAAAGAATTCCTCGTACATTTGTGGGCTATGTTATATGAAATGCACATAGGGTTTCTTGGGGGTACTATATGAGAGTGCTATGGACACACGTCGTCTTCCCCGAAATAGACGCCGCTTAAAACACGTGAAACTACGAAGCTCGTGGAGTGAAGCGGGGCGTGACACCACATGGGGACACGTGTCGGCCTTCGAATAGTGGATGTTCAAGTGGGCCCGCGTGACAATGGGCCGCGGCACGGCCCATCCAGCTGATTGGTCGTCTGTTCTTTCCCCCTCCGGTATAGATTCTTCGTGATTAAGCGAGTCCTCCGTTTGGAATCGGGGCCCACCCCCTCATCTAAAGGAGATTAATTAAACACAAAACAAAAGAAAAGAAAAGTAGACCCCGTAAAAAAGAGCCACCTGTCATTAAAGTAATCGCCCGCCACACCTTTTTGGACCAAAATGCCCTCGCTTCTCCAAACTTCTCCAACGTGGTGGGCCCACGTGTCCCCTCCCCTCCCCCCATAAATACAACCCCCACGCACCGCAATCCTTCCCTTTTCTCCTCCCTCCCTCCCTCCGGTTCTCTCTCGCTCACTTCCCGGTTTTCTTCCCCTTAATTGCCCCCCCCCTTCACTCGCCCCCCCCCCCCAACCAATGTCGCTGTTCCAACAAACTGACGGTTCAGTGCTCCCCGGGCCGGGGTTCACAGCTAGCGAGATCGAGGAGCTCCTGTCCCTCATCGAACCGGCCCGGTCCGGGGGCCCTCCTCCAGACCAGCTCCAACTCCAACTCCAACTCCGGTTCGGATGAGACCACGGCCAGGGTCCGGGGCCCGGCGGAGGACAGGAAGCGGAGAAGGATGGATTCGAACCGGGAGTCGGCGAGGCGGTCGCGGTTGCGAAAGAAGAGACACGTAGAGAACTTGACTAGCCAAGTGAACCGGCTCCGGTTCGAGAACCGGGAGCTAAACAACCGGTTCGGGATACTGGCTCAACAGATCCACGTGGTCCGGGGCGAGAACGACCGGCTCCGGTCCGAATGCATTAACCTCGTGCAAAGACTGTTGGACTCATACCATATCTTAGACGCCATGCAGCTCCAATAAACTTAATCCTCCCATTCTCTCTCTCTCTCTCTCTCTCTCTCTCTATATATATATATATATATGTATCACGATGGCCCTTAATTAATATCCAAATTAGAATTCGGACCCTAATTTCGTCAGCTTCTCTCTTTTTCCCCCCCTCTCTCTCTCTCTCATTTATAAGCCATGTGAAGAAATCAAAGTAAAAAAGAGCAACAAAGAAAGAGGACAAAAGAGGTGACCGCGCACGCCATGATGCTTTTGAGGCCTTGGGGTTCATCTTTATATTATATTAATGATTATAATATTATGTAAATTGTGAAGGGAAAAAAAAAAAAGTTAGGAGGTATGCTTTTTTTTTTGAGGAGCACAAATGTTCCGTCTCCTTTAGGCTCCATTGAATATTGCATATTGTTGAAGCTTTTGTAAATGATGACGGTGAATTGCATCCTCTAAAATCAGATTTTAATCCTTAATACTATTTATTGTGTGTAAACATATATAAGGTCACGCTTCTTGTCGTGGGTGTTTTTTTAATTTTTTTCCTAGCTTAATTTAGTATGTTAATATTATAATACTGATCTTAATAGCTATTGATGATGTATGAGTGGAAGTATTAATTATTTGTGAAAGTGACAATTCTCCTTTTCTTCTTTTGTTTGGACGCCACTTTTGCATGAGGCCGACGAGCACTCAGACCAGTGATGATACATTTCTGGAAAATGTATGGTCAAGATATTATTGGGGCCCACAAATCCCCAAAACGAAAAGCTACCAAGTTAGCATATCAAAATCGCTTTAAAGCACCCAATGGTCTGGGGCCCACAACATGGGAAGGTGTTGTTGACGTGGCAGGTTTTGGGTGGGTTAGAGGACCCCACTTGTGTAGTCCTACTCTCACGTTGCATGATATTAATACTAAAGGCATGTTCAGCTGGATGGTTTGTGTGCCGTTAGATGACTCTCTCTTTTTTTGCCCTTCCCAATAATTCTTTCCATATCACAATCATTGGTTTATTTAGTACACTGACTGCACTTTGTGGCGTCTATGTTGCTTATTCGTTGAATTTGTATACCACAAAGGTTAAATAAAGCTCCTTTGGAACGCCTCAGTTTTGAAAACATCTTTTAGAAATTGAATAAACAGTCAAGTGAGTGACAGATTACCTTGGATATTGTTTGAATTTGGGAATACACCTCAGGATAAAACACATGTTATCCGGTATATGTTGGATATTTATATATTAAATTTGGAAAAGACAATTCACCGTCAATTGTCTTAATCCCACATTAAAATTTTTATCAGAGGGATATTATCCGAGGAGTAGCACCCGGGCCCGAGCCCGAGCTCTTTCGCCCATGTACTTGGTTCTTCAAGGGCTTTGGGGGTCGTGCCTAGCTTATGTTTTCGGATTATTTTTGAGTCCCCCTTGTATTGGACTTGATTTGTACCGAACAGCTTGACCTAACCTTGTTTCGAACTTGGTTCATAAGAGAACCTTTACCTTTGCTAGGACTAGAGCTAATATGAGCCATTCATTGGGTCCATTAGAACCGTTTTGATTCATTGATGATGGACTATTTATAGGGCCCTTTACACCCGTTTCGCTTAGAGTTAATGGCTTGCCTTGGTGGCCGATCAATGCCGAGCGTAGACCAACCACTATATAAAGAGTGATACTATTAGTACATCCTTCACACAAACTTCACACCAAAAGGGTAACGTGGCAAAATATGTGTGGTCCTTTTTAAGTGGTATTTTGATCAAATAACAATACAAAACCATAGATATTCTACCACGTAACCACTTTCAGTGTAAAGGATCTACAAATAGTACTACTCCTTTATAAAGGAGCCTCAACCCTCATTCCAGAATGCACAGCAAGCACTATTGATTGCCTGATCGTGTGATGGTGAGGTTGAATGGTTGAAATAGATTTGAGTGTGTTAGTTGTGTGAGCCCAAGAGACTGTGTGCGTGCATGGTGTTCAAGGAGTTAATGGAATTGCGTTAAGTGTAGAAAGATGCTCTATATATGGTTGGAGTTTGTCCACTTAGCAACCCTGTTCATCCACAATAGACTCGGGTGGTGGAAGTGTCACATTTGAGCTCTCGAGTTGTTCTTAGAAATTCTTCAAGTTTCTTGGAAGAACTTCAAAGCTCAGTGATTCTTGCGAGCATCTGAAGGTTTAATCCAACGGACAACTCTAATTTCTCTGCAAGTGAAAACTAGACCTGAAGAGGGAGTGTTGTACCATTGAGGAGTACCACTATACAACCCTACACATTGACAGTGGATAATTCCTTAGGAAAGTTGCTAGTCATCTCACCCCACCACCCAAGTGAGGATTTATAATCACCGTTTGATTCCTCAAATCCTATTTATTTTTGCTCATTAATATGCATGTTGTTCAATTGTAATCATTGAACTGTTCAGTTTGTACTAATTAAACTACTTTGGTTAATATTATCTTTGAATTATTGAACTGTTTAGTTGTAATTGTGAGATAAATAGTTTAACTCGTTCATTCAATCTCATGTCATCAATTATACTGTCATATTGATCATTGTTATCACTTCATTGATTGGACCATTTATTATCTGTTTGTTTAAATATTTTAAAAGATAGAATTGGCAAATATTTCCAATAGTACACATGGTAGGCTTTGACAGATATTAATCCTCTACACCTAGCAAAACTAAAATATCGATCCTTTCATGTTCTGATCCAAATTCAGCGTCTAATTTTCATCCATGATCACGCCATGTGACCCGCATGATCGTGAGCACCATCTTGCCGTATAGCTCGAATGGTGCTGGGTTTCATCTATTCTTTTGTTGAACCCAAAACATTGTCCAATGTCACATACTTTAAATATAATTTCAATTATTTATCTTTTATTTAGTGAAAATTTTTGACTTTTGAAATTTTATAAAGAAAATATTTAATGAATAGTTGAGATTGTATTTAGAATATGTGACTTTTCATCAAGAGATAAAATGTCTGGCCCTCATTTCTTTGGCGCAAATTTATAGGATCCCATGATCTGTCAGTTTCAACCTTCCATCTCTCTTTTCTTACATGCTACCGACGCCATTTTCCATTTGGTGTCGTTCATCCAGTATTGTGTGCACCATATTGTATTTTCGCACTTTTGTTGTCTAACTCTTTTGCATATATATATATATATATACATGAGGCGTTCATGGATACCATATGGAGTGAATTGTAGGAGAGAACGATTTTATTAGTGTCATTAATAAGTCATTCATGTCGTATTTGAATTCGTGTGTAGAAAAATCAACAAGAAAAGATAAAAGTTTTATATGGTCAGAAAGTAAGTTATCTCCATTGAAGAAATATTGTTTAATTCATCTTAGAGAACAGGTTGAGTTAGATGATTTTTACTATAAAATATAAGGTATGAAATATCTTATAAGTCAGCGCTTTCATTTGCCTAATAATACTATAATTTAAAGGGTACTATTTGAAGAAAAGTTTCCAAATTATAAATATTCTCCTCCATGATTTATCTTATATATATATATATATATAAAATTCAGGAAAACTTCTTCCCCAGACCATTGATTCCTTGTACTAGCGCCGAACGCGTGTCACTTTAACCATGTTATGAAACAAATCATCACAATCACCATAACAATATTATTATATTATTGACATTACTATTATTATAATACTATTGATTGGAATTAAAGGTTGGGAAGTGTGTTAAGAAGTGGACATGTAAGTGTAGAACATTCAACGTTGAAATGGACCAAGGTGGCTCAGATACAAGTAATGAACCGGCATCATATAGAATTTGCAATACATGCACCCAATGAACAAGGTCCATTAAAGATAAAGAGAATAAGACATATTTAATTCCTAAGCACGAGAACATATGCACTTATTTATAAATGGTTTTTCCGACAAGTGCCCTAAATGCACTAGATCCGAAACCATCGTTGTATCTCTGCAATTATTGTAATCTCAGCCATTCATTTAATCTGATGAATGAGAATGAGACAAATTATTAAATGAGTATAAAAAGGAAATCTTCTCTTCCTGATTCGAGTCCCACGCTAAGGTTTTTGATTTTTTACTCAAACCCATCTCAGTCTCTTCCTTTTCTCCCTCACATTCTACTACCCAAAAAAATCCAATCTTTTCTTTGATGGTAAAAATCCTCAACAAGAACTAGAAGGATTGCGGTCAAGTTGAAGCCCCTTGGCCTTGAGTAGATGAGGGAGCACAGGAATCAATTTAAGAATAAGAAACTAAATCAGGGAGGGAAGATTTCCTCTTTTTTAACTCATTTCATAATATGTCTCATTCTTATTCATTAGATTAAATGAATGGTTGAGATTACAATTCTAGTAGAAGTACAATGATTGTAGACGATCGGGATTCAGTGCACTATAGTTAAGAATTTCCTGATTTAGGAATACTTATATTTTGAACACATTTGGTATAATAAATTCTATAATTAAATTTCAACCACAATATAACTATTTTTATTTAGGTCATTGGTTGGAAACACCCTTCATATAACATTAGGGGTGCACTCCACGGCTCTTAAGAACACTAAATTATTTAACCTAATAATCTAACTGAGGTAATTTTAAGAAAACATGCTTACTTGAGTTTCAATGCCATTTTTAACCTCGCGTGCCAAATATCCTAAAGTTGAATGAGACTAAAGTGAGGATTTTTAAAGATTTTAAAAAGTGAGGGTGGGAATTTTGGGAGACGACATAATGGAAAGCATCTTGGGGAGGGCAAAAATGGCACCAAAAATTTACATTTCCCCCACCTCCAACGCACTTATTAGGTTATATTTTTATTTATTTATGTTTGTAAAGCGATACGAATAGACAGAGCTAGTACTCAATAACGTCAGTACGAAAGAAAAAATAAATATAATTACATAGACCTATCAAAAGTAAACAAGGAGAAATTATAATAACAATCGGTTTCAAGTTCGAATTTATACCGAAAACTATAATTTATCAGATACCTGTAATATGAGACAAGAATATAATTAGGTGATGACTCTTATGTTAAAGAAAATAAAGTTTAACCACTAAAATGATTCTACGTATGGAAATAAAATTCGACCCCAGTGGGTGTCCCTTTGCAAGACATTTTGGCAAGTCGATAAGATTCCTTTAGGATTTTTTTTTAAAAATTTTTTTTTGACTGAATGGAGGATTGCGTACAGTTGATTAAACCGATGTTCGCTAGGTTATGGCCTCATGTATAAAGTAGCTTAAAGATGACCAAAGGACAAAAACCCCTTTATACTTGTCGCGGTTTCATTGCATCTAACACCTCCTCTTTCACTTCTCACCACACAACATAAATAAAACCCTTTTTCTTTCTTGGAAAGTTAATTTCTGAATAGAAAGTGGGAGAAGCATCGTGTCTGATCTACAGGACAGTCGCTGGATCTAATCCCAGCAATTAAATTATCAGGAAGGTTCTAACTAATGCGAATTAATATAGCACTGTGGTTCGATCTCTAGGGCCTGTTTGATTTGTGTATTGTGAATGGAATGTACTCGAAATCCCCTGCTCGATTTAAGGTGTTATCGATTCAGTCCTGTGAGTAATAATACGATGCGAACAAAAAAGTTCCTAAATTCAGGAAAATCCATACCATCATCTATTTTAAGTTAAAATGACAAAAATAATCATGTACTTTTGCCTTTATTTAATTTAAATCCCGAACTTGTTTTTTTCTTGATTTCTAAGCAAATTTCAAGTCCCTTCTGGTATTTCATCCATCTTTACTAGGTCAGTTACTAAAGTGGGTAGAAAAGGTCCAGATACGTTGAAATTGCTATATGATAAATAAAAGAAAATTGATAATAATACTAATGGTCTTACATATAAACTCTATCAAATATTTTACCCGATTGAAAGTTATCGAAAAAGACGTTGAGCACGCGCGGTAATAATAAAGAAGCAAAAGTTTCATACTTTCACATCATTTCTGTTGAGTATGACTTGAACTTTGGATGTTTGATTCGCGCGTGCGATACGGCTAGTAATAATAAAGAAGCAAAAGTCTCATACTTTCACATCATTTCTGTTGAGTATGACTTGAACTCTGGATGTTTGATTCGACATAGATTTTTCATCTAACCCAGCCCTTTGTGGCGTGCCCTGAATGAAAATTAAAAAGAAGCAAGATTCACTTGCTGAACTAAAGGTTCTTCGAGCAACCAAACTAGGTTATCAAACTTCTTGTGTTTGTGGGTTTTTTTTTTTTTTTTTTTTTTTTTACTCTTGTGCATGCTGCTTTTTGCACGATTTCGTGGTTGCCCATTTCTCATAAGTAAAAGATACATTACGGTTTTCATAATTAGAATTATATTCTAATGTTTGCAAATCCATAATTTGAGTCTCCAACCAAAACAAATATTCCAAAAAAATTGTCACATTTCTCCAAAATAACGTAAAGTCACGAAATGTTCACATAAAGCAAAATTCGCTCTAGTCAATCACGCTCAATGCTTATGCCATCCTTAAGTGACGCATAGCATATTATATAAGCAAACTATTTAAATGGACTAATACTAGTCCAAGTGTCACTCAATCCCTAATGTCCCTATAAAGGAGATGCGTATGAAAGTTTCAAACCCACTCTCCTCAGTGCAATATGTCCCAATCCAAAGAGAATAACTCAAATTGGGAAATTAGGTCCTTCCTTTCTAATTTTCATACTTTTCCTTGTTAAGGACTTCCCGAGTCATGTCTTGTTAGATCACATAGAACAGCCAAACCCTTCACTCCGGTGATGATGGTTTCAATATTGTACCTAAAGCTACCCTTATGGCCAGTTGATTTGATCTGCAACACCCCTAAGTAGAATCATAGCGCGCGTGTATATATATATATATATATATATCAATACCCATAAGTAGAATGGGTCTGAATCTATCATTGTCTGTTCTTCGAGTTTCGATAGAACATTTATCTAATTCTCGTTGCAAATTAAAACCCAAGAATCGATCAATGAAAATAAATCTTCAGTTGCATATTCTCCATGCAAGTTTGTTCAAGCTTCATTCTTCACTCTTGCAATCGAAATTTTTTTTAATGAATTTGGTGAACTAAAGGGTTGCTATTCCTCCTCATTGTACCTCCCTTTACATTAGAACTTTGAAAGGCACACACTTATGGGGAAAAAACAAAAAATTGAAAGGTAAAAAACATTGGTATCTCTTAACAAATCAAAAAGTTGTGAACTATGTGACTAAGAGTCAGTATATAAGAAATAATTAATTAAAATAGTATATTATTGGAGCTCAACCCACCTATAACTTTTTTCTTTTTCAAAAACTGTTAATCTGATTTCCAACTAATGCCGGCCCACCACGTATCCAAAAACATAGGCCCATTTAAAGTGACGGGCCGCTTCGTTCGGTCGAGCCCAACTGCGATTCAGATGCAATGGTCATGCGGCGGCGTGAGGGTATTTATGTAAAACCGGGCAATTTGAAATCCACCGAGAAACCGCAAGGAGCCCGCGCGCCGTTGAGCTTAAATTCAAACCAGAGGGATCTCAAAAGTTCAGATCGAGATCGCCGAATTCGAGAGAGAGAAGATCAGAGAGGCATGGAGAAGATCTGTGTAGCAGTTCGTGTGAGGCCCTCGGTGTCCCAAGACCCCTCCAATGGAACCTTCTGGAAGGTGGAAGACAATCGCGTCTCACTTCACAAGACTCTCGGCACTCCCGTTCATGGCTACTCCTATGCTTTTGGTATCCACTTCTCTCTCTCTCTCTCTCTCTCTCTCTCTCTCTCTCTCTCTCTCGTGAGATTAATTTTTTTGCTTAGATCTTGATCATCCGGACACGGTTTGTGTGGATGCGCAGATCATGTGTTCGACGAAAGTTGCGCCAACGCTAGGGTTTACGAGCTTCTTGCAAGGGACATCATACATGCTGCAGTAGAGGGTTTTAATGGTATTCTCAATGCAGCTTCTTAACCTCTTCTTTTTGTTTTTTATCCTGGTTAATGCGGGATGGAATCTTTCCAGATATACATTTGATTCGATTTTTTTTTTTGTTTTGTTCCGTGCCTATTTTTCTTATCAGATTTGAATGGATTTTTACTTGTTTGGGAAAATGAGTTCCTACAGGAGTATAGAAGTCCCTCTTTTTATTTTTCTTTTTTTTTTTTTTTTTGAACCAGATAAGCCACTTTTTCTGTTTCTAGGTTTTTAAAGTGAGGCTTTTCGTTTTCTTGGCCTTTTTAATAACAAAACAACTTGCACGCCATGGAGGTCTTATCCCTGTTGGTGAAGGGTTTAATTCCCTTCCCTTGTTCATTATTAAAATGAGAAAGATGCCGGGGAGGGGGGGGGGGGGGGGGGGGAGGGGAATGCCAAGGGAGGGAGAGAAAGCACCTTAGAATTTAGTCCAAAATTTTATCTGTTTTTAGTTTCATTGTGTTATATAAACAACAAACACTACCATTGGGAAACATGGGACCAGTTTTCCTTGCAAATTAGACTGGTGGAAGCAAAAATAGCATCCAACTTGACTGTTGAGGATTTCAACTGCTGAAATATCCATATGTTAAGATGTCCATTTTTGTGAAAATTTTTGTGGGAAATAAAACAAGAAAATGGACAATAAAGCACCCGTAGCAGATCAGGGGAACATGAGGAAGAATACTTTTCCTCTAAGACAGACATTTCTGCTTCACAGACATTATCCTATAAACAAATACATGTGTTCAAATGTATGTTTGGGTCCAAGTTTAGGTAGTACCACATATTCACAGATTAAGAGCAACTAAATATTGGATTTTGATAGGATAATGCCTGTGGAAGCAGAAATGTCTGGTTTAGGAAAAGGATTCTCCTTCTTGTTCTCATTCTTAAATCAAGTGTAGTTCTACCCTTAAAAATGTCTTGGCATTTGTACTTTGTCATCAGTGCATGTGATGTTTGTGGTTATGCCTGACATTTTGTTGTGTTGATGGTTGAACTCTACTATTATTTTATTCCCTCCTGGAAGTTTCAGTTGCAAAGTCTGATTACATGATTTTGGAAGCCAAGTTGACTAGTTTAGTTTCATTAGAAAATGCATTGTTTGAAAATCTGCCGAAGGCAGATGGAAACACCTGGCCTAGGCTTGGGCCTGGGCTATTTTCCTTGATGGTCAAAATTGTTTTTTAATTTTTCAAAATAAACCCAGATCCTAAAATCCCCAATTTGCATGAAGAACAGAACAATTGAGAGATACAGCCTACAGAGAGGGGAAGTAAGGGCCATTAGCTTTCTCATATCTCTGATCTCCATTAGTATATTAAAAATACACCCTGGCAGGGCTTGACTGCTTTCCTAGTGCTTCTTGAACCATGAAATTGTTGTCCACAGCTTCGTAAGTATCAATGTGTTGTATGCAGGAACTGCTTTTGCATATGGTCAGACCAGCAGTGGCAAGACTTTCACGATGAATGGCTCTGAAACTGATCCTGGGATTATTCATCTAGCTATTAAAGATGTATTTGGAAAAATTCAGATGGTATGATGTTGTCGTTTAGTGCTAGTTTTATTTCCAACACTGCACTTCTTGCTTATATACACTTGGAAGTTAACTTTTTCCATTTTATTGTTAAATGTTTTCAGATAATTGACCGAGAGTTTCTGATTCGGGTTTCTTACATGGAAATTTATAATGAAGAAATCATTGATCTTCTTGCTATAGAGAACCAGAAACTGCAAATTAAGGAGAGTCTGGAGGTGGATGTCTGACAAAAGCTCAAACAATTAAGCAATAGTTTTTTCCATGTCTAAAATCATTTGTTTTCTTTTTTCCTAGCGTGGGATATTTGTTGCAGGTCTTAAGGAGGAAATAGTGAATAATGCTGAACAGGTGCTGAAGCTGATTGAAATGGGAGAAGGTTTGACCTCTGCAGTGAATAAGCTTGACTTGTTTGTGTTCTCTAGTCGGATATGAAAACCCTGTTTACGAAATATATTTTGCAGTTAACAGGCATTTTGGTGAGACAAACATGAATGCTCGAAGTAGTAGATCTCACACTATATTTAGAATGGTATATCCGTGGTTTTTTGGTGGCACTGCAGCATCAGTTACTAAGGATTCTTGTTGTTCCATCTTACTTATGTTATGGATCTATTTGTCATATATGTATGGCAGGTGATTGAAAGCAAGGGAAAAGACAGCAATTCTTTTAATGGCTATTTGAGTCCTGATGCTGTTCGTGTCTCAGTCTTGGTCTGGATCCCTTCTTTAATTTTGTTTAAAAATGAACTAGCAGATCTGATGCTTACTTACATTTCAGTTGCTTTCGTTGTCTCCCACTTCCTCCAGTGGCTTCATAATTAAATTTTTTAACATGTTGATTTTTCTCTTATTCTTTTCCCATTAATTTGTCTTTTAAATGGGACCAGAATTTGGTAGATTTAGCTGGATCTGAACGGATAGCTAAAACTGGAGCTGGTGGTGTACGTTTGAAGGAAGGGAAGCATATCAACAAGAGCTTACTGATTCTTGGCAATGTGATTAACAAATTAAGTGATGGTGCTAAACAAAGGTACTTGCCTCTCCTGCAGTTTTAAATTTTTATGTGGTACAAGAACTGTGTTCCAATGGAATAAGTTTTTGATACAGGGGACATATACCTTATCGGGATAGTAAGCTTACTCGAATACTTCAACCTGCACTTGGTGGTAATGCCAAAACTTCAATAATTTGCACCATAGCCCCTGAACAGGTAGTATTATTATTTACTTTTCATACTCAGCCCCCTACCCCCACCCCACACGCACCCATCACACAGTATGTTGAATCATAATGTGATTATAGAGCATAAGCTTTTGGATCTTAGATTCACGTCGAGGAAACAAAGGGAACCCTCCAGTTTGCCAGCAGAGCCAAACGCATTACCAATTGTGCTCAAGTGAATGAGGTTTGTCCTTTATTCCTTTATACTAGCTTCAGGTGTTTCCTATCCTTAAAAAGTTTTATACATAATTTATATGCAACTGTTATGTCCAATATAAATAATCATCGATGGCAATTTGTTATGTAGTTAATACGCTAATGTTTTTTATAACTTCTTATTGTTATCTTCTCCACTATTGGTGCATCTGATCAAGCAGCAATTTATAATTAACTAGAGTTACACTCTTATTAATTTTGTGGGTAAATTGCTGCACTAGTAGCTAATCCATCTATTCTATGTGGAAAACCCTTGGTTACGTGGAAAACCTTTGAGAGCTTAAAATCTTTGTTTCGGTCAAAATCTACTATTGAAAATAATAAATATGAATCTTTATTCCATTATTGAAATACTGGGAAATGCCTGAAACTGAATCAAGTTTAAAATGTTCATGGATTGTTACCCACATTGTGTAGTCTGGTGGTACTGAATAATATGTTTGCTAAATCCTTGGTGTTGGCAAGGTCAAGAGTTTGAATCATCGTGGCAACTAGGTTGGGTGTGCACTCATGTCAAAATAGAATCTCATGGATTGATATGGATTCTCATTGTATTTATCTTATCATTGTGGTAGCATTCTGAAACTTCGCATAATTATATTTCTAACGTATTGAAATGTGTTTGCATGAGGCAAGATTTGCAGGACCAGGGTACGTGTGAGTCCCAAGTACTGTAATTTGTATGAATGTCCTCAAATATACTCTCTATATAGTGTGAAGATAGAGCAAGGAAGAATTAATATGTTAGCTTATTGGAGCGAAAAGTCAAACTGCTAGCATATGTCAGCTTAATATGTTATACAATTACTTCAAAGTTTACCTCCTCTTACCCCATTTGGTGTTATCACAGATTTTGACTGATGCAGCACTATTGAAACGACAAAAGCTAGAAATAGAAGAGCTGCGTAAGAAACTTCAGGTGATGGTCAGATTGTGTAACTTTAAATCAAAGAGGCCGAGAGATGAAATAAATTTTCTGAACTTCTTAAACAGGGGTCACATTCTGAGGTGCTAGAGCAAGAGATTTTAAAACTGCGGAATGAAATGCTTGAGGTAACATTGAATTTTTCAGACCCTGGTTCATTATACAGAGCATAGTGCACAAGTTATTTCTTATATTACTAGTCTGTGAGCATAAATATGTTATTTTCCCCTAATCAGTATGAAGTGGAGCATGAAAAGCTTGAAATGGAGCTTGAAGAGGAGAGAAAATCTCAGAAAGAGCGAGATCAATACATCAAGGAACAGCAGATTAAAATTAACAATCTCAATAGCCTAGTAGCTTCTTCAGACTGTGATAAGAATTATAGTAAGGTAAATTTTATCTAGTGCAATCCTCATGTGATTTCATATTTTTTGCTCCTTTTATAATCTTGTTATGATTGCTGCCAACTGTTCATCTTAATTCTGTTATGGTTGTTTATTATTTCCTACCTAATGCTAAACTTCCACAGAATTCTGTTAGTATTAGTGTAGAAAGTGAGAAAGGGGGAGGGAGGGAGAATTCCCTCATACCATAGATGGGTAGAGAGGCTTGTATTTATAACAAAAATTAGGGCAACCATACGTAAAACGCTATGTCGGTCAACTACCCCAACATGGCAGTCAATTGCCTGTATCAACATAGAGAATGGGTGGCTACTGGACCATAGCAGTCGATTGCCTAGAGTGATGAGTTGTCGTTGAAGCTTCTTCCGTACAAAGTGACAATCTATCTCAATATGTTTTGTTCGCTCATGAAACACAGGATTAGCAGCCTGATTATCACACAACTGTGCCGGTGGGGGAACTCTGAAGATTTAGCTGTCTCATGAACTGAAGTAACCACAAAATCTCAGAAGTAGCGGGAGCCATAGCTCTATATTCAGGTTTTGCGCTAGTGCGAGAAACTACATCTTGTTCTTGCTCTTGCAAGAACTAGATTTCCTCCAACAAATACACAAATATCCGGAGGTTGACTTTCAAAGTTTCAATCTTCTCCATCTGAGAATCCTTCAATTCTACTATGTTCATCATTTTGATAAAGTATTCCTTCACCAAGAGCTTTCCAAAGGTATCTCAATACCCTCATTATCTCTTCCTATTGTGTGGTATGAGGTGATGACATGAGCAAGCTAACCACACTAACCAGAAAAGCAATAATGAGACATGTAACAAGATAGTTAAGCTTTCCAACTAGCTTCGATACCATTCTGGCTCAAGAAACAATTCGCTGTCATTTGACACAAGCAGTGTTCTAAAAAGCGGTCTAGGCAGCTGCTTAGGCCCCGTCTAGGCACTAGGCGGTCACAAAATGCCTAGGTGGCCGCCTAGCGCCTAGGTGGCCACGAAACACCTCACTTAGGAGGAAATCATTTTTGTAAGCAGTCAACACTGTTAATTGGTCAAAGGCGCCGCCGCTTAGGAGGGTTCTTAAGTGGATATGGTGCGGCATCATATCGTAGAATTATAGAACTTGATGAAGGTCTTCTTGAATCAAATAATAATTCAGAAGAAGTAGAGGAGGATATAGCTTTTGAAGGCTTGGATGAAGATAAGGTGATATTTATAGGAGGTTCCGAGGATTGGTGAAAATATTTTCTTACGTAAAATGTGAAAGGATATAATTTGTGCAATTTGTTATACTTTGATATGCTACTTCAATAATATGTTGTGAATTTATTCAAATACTTGTAAGTACTAGTATTCTAAACAAAATAAAAAAATCTGCCTAGGCCACCTAGCCGCCTAGTCCCCACTCAGGCGGCTCAGGTGTTAGGCGGTAGGTCAAGCGCCTAGGTCTGCCTAATTCTTTTTAGAACACTGGACACAAGCTTCACACTGGGTTGCATAGGCATTTCACTGGGTTTTGACCTGAGCATCCCTGTATCTTGCAAAAGATCTAACATATACTTATGTTGGGAGAGAAGTGTGCCATGCTTGGATCCTGTAACTTTAATACCAAGAGAATATTTCAATCTCTCCAAATCTTGTCTAAAACTGACTTTGCAAAAGGATTTTAATCAGCAATTCCGGTACGATCACTACCAGTGATCACAATATCATTAAAATAAACCACCAGCAATATGATCCTCAAAGCAGACTTTCTTAAAAAGACAAAGTGATCACTCCGATATTGGGCAAGCCCAAATTGTTGAACTATGTCACGAAATCTCCCAAACCAAGTGCAAGGATATTGCTTTAAACTGTATAATGACTTCTTTAAGCAGCACACCGTACCAGACTCCCGTGAGCAATAAACCTGGGGGGTTGCTCCGTATAGATCTCCTCATGAAGATCCCTGTGCGAGAAGACATTCTTGACATTAAGCCAACATAAGGGCAAACAGCGAGTAGCAGCCAAAGAAATCAGAAAATAGACAGAGAACATTTTGGCAACAGGAGAAAATGTGTTAAGACTAATCCACTCCACATGTCTGAGCAATATCTTTTTGCCACAAGACAGGCCTTTAGACAAACCAGGGAGCCATCAGGTTTCACCTTCATGGTATAAACCCATTTGCAACCTGTAGCCTTCTTTTGAGACCAGGGTAAATGATGGTGCGTAATAGCCATAATGGCCGTTACAAACGGTATCAGAGCGCTCTAATATTGTTATGGCCTGTTATCAGTCCTAATGGATTTCACGTCCGTAACGGGCCATTAGGGCTTCATAACAGGCGTTATGCCTGCTATGCCACTTCTCATTTTTTTTCCCCTCCAGTGTTTTTCTTTTCTCTTTTTCTCCCTATTTTTCTTTTGCAAATAAGAAGAGGGAGAAGAAGGGAGGAGGAAGAAGAAGAGGTGGAAAAAGAATTCAACCTGGAAACGGTCATCATAGATGCTAGGTTTACCCAAATAAATTAATTAATCTATGCATTATTAATGTTCTTCTCCTTTTCTATTTGCACATTTGACAAATTTTTCTGCATTTAGCCTCTGTTATTGATATTGACATTGTTAAATTGCTGGGGGAGATAGGGTTCTATGGGACAAAGCCTGAAGGAAGAAAGCATCAGTAGTCGGAGTACATGCGAAGCTGATGTTTTTACCACCCCTTGCTTCAAGGCTGCTCCCAATGCTTTTGTGATGAAACGGGCAAATTATTCAAGGCTACCTGATTGTAGTCCTCTTCCTGATGCATTAAGCAATGTAGCTGATGAAGACATGTGGTTGAAAATGAATAAAGGCTACATAGCGGACCTCAATTCACTTCAAATGACTCCAGCAAGACAAGTTCAATCGTTTCCAGCAAGTGATGCAACTCCTGTGAGTTTACTTTGCTAAACATTTTCCATTCACTCGTTATGACTCTGATTTACATAGATGATTGTTAGCTTGGACACTCCACAGTAATTATTACCATAGATTCACTTTTCCCTATATACATTCCGCAAAAGCTTGCCTCATCTACGCCTTAGACCAAGGCATATCCTAATCATATGCCAACTATTGGAGGTGAAACGACACAGCCTAAGGGCTTAAGGCACGAGTGCTGCTCTCTTCTGGTTCCAAGTGGCTTCATGTTGGATTGAATCTCACATCGATCTTAGAGTTGTGTGTGTTGCTTCATATAACTGTTGGGCCACTCTAGCGATTGCCATGTGGTTTTGATAAAGATATGAATTTTTCCTTTTTGGAATATTTCCTTTTTGATGCACTCTAATTTCAGCATAAGAGTCCCACTCCTGCTGTCGGCCTGGTGTTGTTGCTGGTGTACAAACCTTATTTTTTTTTCCCTCTTTGGGATCATGTTTATCTCTTTTTTCCTGTTCCTTTTTTGTTCTTTTGATTCATCTGTGGATTAATTTATCTTTTCATAGGTACTTCTCGGTCAGAGTTGTTCAGGTGTTTGTGGGTACTTGGGCAAGGCTGCTGGTGTTGGCTGCCTTTGATTTAGGTCGTTTTGTGGTGTCAATGTTTTGTGCTTTTGTCATCGCCAACAACATAGTGGGCATGCCATTCTTTTCTGGGCTGGCATGGATTTGGTGTCATTATCATTAATGTTTAGTTTGGTAATTGTCAGATTCGAATTGCAGGTTGGGAAAAAAAATGAGCTACTTGTTTGGGAGAATTGTAACGGTTCCCATGAGGGGGAGTAATAGTACAAAATTCAGTGGTCGTGGTGCTCTCGTTGATGCTCATCAACAAGTTTTTCTTTTCTTTTCTTTTCTTTTCTCTTTTTTGGAGGGAAAATTGGATTCAAATTCCATTTAAGGGGGGTGATTATTTTTTGTTTTGTTCTGGGCATATCTTCTAGCAAGCTCAAACATATGATATAAGATTGAGTTGAGGGGGAATGTCTCATATAATTAGATTTAACATTGCTAGGTTTGTTAGAGATTTCGAAATGCTCTCTTTCCCTTTCCTCATTCCTTTCTCTTTAATGCTTACTAATAAATTTTCATCTGTTAGTCTTCTTCATTTTTTCATTTATTTACAGAGGTGTGCAGATTGTGATATTGCCAACCAGTATTTTATAGAAATTAATGTGCTTTGCTGAATAATGTAGATATTGGGTTTTGTGCATGTTTGTTAGGAAAGAAAAAGGCTATATTTAAGACATCCAGTATGCCTTCAATTAAATGCGGAGAACTCTGAATATGTCTACCTCTTTCAAGAAACCACTTAAACATCATTTGGACAATGTCTTTTTGTAACTAGTTATATTACTGACATAAAAACTATCTATATATACTACTAAAATAGTTAATGTTTGGTTGGATTGGTTCATATTTGTCAGGGTTGCTCAAATGAGACTCAGAAGCAAGAGATCCATAATCTAAGGAAACAACTCGAACATGCACTTGAAGAGAAAAATGAACTAGAGGTTAGCACCACATTCAAACTTTCATTTTTCTTGACTAATGGAAAGAGTGAGTGTGACGTTGTCTACGTAAATTTTCATGATAGTTCTATGTGCTTGAAATGATAAATTCATATTGATGGTGTTTTCTGGCTCCAAATACATGCTCTAAAAATGTGAGGCACAGTGGTTCAGTACATTCTTCCCTTGAACTAAAAGATTATGAAACGGGTTACAGGTTCAAAACCTGTCCAATGCGTGTGTATTCGCTTATGTATACATTTATATATGCATAGACCCTTAAGATTGTTCAACACGTTATATAAGAAGCAATTGGGAAGAGGAAGCAAACAGAACTGTTCCCCCCTTGCATAAAACAAATTGAATTCATCCACAGTTCACATATTT
This sequence comes from Santalum album, assembly GCA_034195605.1. Lineage (NCBI taxonomy): Eukaryota > Viridiplantae > Streptophyta > Magnoliopsida > Santalales > Santalaceae > Santalum > Santalum album. Next base: position 195,060 of record JAXCHL010000044.1, read on the forward strand.
TTGAACTGCCAACTTAGTGCCACCATGCTTCTGCTGTTTTTATTCTTGTCATAACTCGTTTCAATATGGACCACATGTGCCAATGCTCAAATTGTGTACTGTGGATTGGGGCTTGTTTTCCAATTACTTGTTGCAAGTCTACTTGCGTTAATATGTTATGTCAATGCATATCTTTTCCAGAGGAATCACAAAGAGCAGATTCTACTGAACAGTCAATTAATAGGTGAGGTTTCTGAGCTTCAAAATGAGGCTGTACTAATTCATGAAATTCCTAAAAAGATTCGTGACTCTGTGAAGAATTGCAAAGATATATACAAAGATGTTTTCTCAACCATCGAGGTGAACTATCCTGCCCTATTTTTTAATCTCCTTTTGCTCACAGGACTTCAGTAAAATGTAATTCACTGTGTCATTCTTTTTTTCATTTCTTTTTTTCTTCTCTTTTTTTTTTTTTTTTTTTTTTTTTTTTGCCTCGACAGAATTTTGTTACTGATGAGAATCCCGCAACTGCAAAGTTACTCTCTAGCACATGTGAAATTGGTACAAGCCTTTTCTCAAGTCTAGAAACTCATCTCTTAATGGCTATAGAGAGCCCCAGAACTTCAACTGCGGACAGCAATATAATTCAAGAGCAGCACAAACTGCTTTGTGAGAAGTTGAACAGCACAATTACTTCCTTTGTCTCATTAGAGGTACCAATGAGTAAGGACAAGGATTTGAGGAATTCACGATGCAAGTGCCAACATGAGGTAGCTACCTCACCACTTCTATCAAGATGTAATTTATCCATATTTATAGCATTCTCCATCCTAATGTTAGGATATGCTATTTCCTTGTTCAAGCTTATAATACTTTAGTTTTTTCCCGTGTCTGTTATGTCCAAATTATTGAGGAATAAAAGCCCAAATTATGAATCTTCTGTGCAAGTTTCCATTCATTACAGTAAATCTTAGATTATTTATATTTGAACCCACTACGTATGGCATATCTGTTCCCTTGTTATTTTAATTATGATTGAGATCTCAATTCCATACCCCCACCATAACATCAACCAGGCTAAATACATTTTTGTAACTTAGATCTTAGTAGAAAACTATGGTTTGTGCATTTTTGCTTCACTCTTTGTTTTATCCAGTTATTTAATAACATGTTGATCAGACGCACATGGCACAAGTTAAAAAAATTGATTAGCTAATTTTGATGCACAACAAATTAACACAAATGTCATGGATATGAGTGCTTTGCTTATAATGATGGAGACAGGCCAGGGCTTAGTGTGTTTGTACTCTTAGCTTATTCATAATTGTTATTGTTTTCATTGTCGTTATCATTTTTTTATGGGTAATTAATGTTTAGTGCCATGTTATAAAAGAACAGTAACATCTAATGTTTGTAATGAGCATGTTTATTATTTGGAATTATACAGCACCATATCAACACTATACCTCAATTTCAGAAGGTGTTAGTGTGTGTCTTTTGGCGTCTCCTACTGTTAGAACTTTCAAGAGATCATGTCACCACTTTTGTAACTACCCCTGATAACACGGGGAAAAACGTCTTCACTCTTTTCAGCTGAAATGTGACAGAAGTTGCAGGTTTTGTTCCACTATTTTAAGTTATGGTTTTTGGATGTCATAAAGGACTGCACTTTGGAGCAGGAAACCACTTGTTGGAGGGAGAAATTGGATCATGAATTCAACACAATCAAGGACAAGTACACGAACTTGGAGGAGGAGTTTTATTGTAATAACCAGTGCTTAGAAGATGCTAAAGAAAGATATAAATGCTTGGAGCAAGACTTCCAGCTCCTGAAAGAAGAAAGAGATTCTCTGCTTCAATCATTGTCAAATTCATCTGGAAAACTTACTCTTGTTACTGATGAAAAGGAAAAGCTTTTAAAGGGTTTGAATGGTGAAGTGCGTAAAAGAATGAATCTTGAAGAACAAATTAAACAGTTCAGTGCTGCTTTTGCTTGTCGGCAGACTTCACTGATGTCCTTCCACAATGAGTTCAAATCTAAAATCGAGGAGTTAAGAACCCGTAGTCCAGCTACACCACTCAACTCTCTTGGATGATAAAGATTACAAGGTTTCGTTTTTTGTACTGATAAAGATCGCTCGGCTGTAATTATTCAAATTTGTCACATCTGCAAGTTGTGTATATTGTTTCCATATTGGAAGCTCATTTGCTTTAACTACATGCTGTTTGAACTCTAATACTTTTTGACTACAAGTTTACGAATTTTTCCATATTGGAAATATTGCAATTCATTATAGAGTGGAATATCAGTTTCTTTTTAGGACTCATTCCTTATTGTCAAAGAACGAGGCTATGGAACCACTCGAAGTAGTTTCTGTTTTCTGTCTGAGTATCTAAATTGGGTAAATGCAGCAGCCGCTGAAGATTTTCTAGACTGATATAACTGTGGTTGCATATGTTAGGCAACAGTTGTTTTCAGTGCTGAGGTGACTAATTTCATGCTTCTCAGGTTAAGGTTGATACACTGGAACAGAATATCATGACTTTGTCTATGGTCACAAATTAAGCATCATTTCTATTATTAGTTTCGAATGCAAATGGGAACCATGAGGACATGAGGACTAGGGATATGAATGCGAACTCAGCCATAGACATGAATGAGTAATGTCAAAGGTTTCATTCCAACGACTCAGATACAACTTTTTCTTTTGGTCCTGCATAGTTGATCTCAAACTCTTTGGATTAAGGCTATGTTATTGTTGTCGCAAGTGGAGTCATAATCTTGACAAAAAAGTCAAGCACGAGAATGAGGATCAGAATGAGCATTCCTTTGGGGAGGATGAACATGCTCATTCCCATGGTTTAATCCTCTCCAGCTATGTCTACCAAAGATGCACTTGCTATTCTCCTTGACATGATGGAATAAGCAGGTACAGGTATTGAATGTTCTTGTTTTCTAAATGTTCTGCAATATCTTTCTATCCAAATTCGGTGGACGGTAGCAATAGTCATACTTCAGACATTTTTGACTTGGAACTTGTTGCTATCGAAGCCCAAGCTCCCAAAATCTGCTTGGAGAAAATACATTCAAAGAAAACGTGTCTTGCCAAATGTATCTAAGAAATCTGATATAATCCGATAGATTCTACCAGCATAAGAAAGAAATTGTTGACTGCGCTAGTATTTTCAGGGTAGCAATATTTTTTGCCTGACGTACTGAACGGTGTGCTCACTTTTTTTAACTTCTCATTTTTTTATTTTATTTTTATTTTTTTTTTGAAAACCTTGGATTCTTGTTTGACTATGCATGTTCTTACCCATATTTATTCACTCAAAATTTTCTACACATAGGGAAAACCCAGTGTGGTGTATACCAACACCAAGCTAACTGTTGCTATGGTCCAAAATGACATCATTGTGGTCTTTCTTTTAAAAAATGCAAAATGCTGCCATATCCCACCCCTCATTTGTTAGTTGTTGATATATACCGTACTAGAATTATACATACATACATATATACACATGTATGCATATATATATATACATATACATATACATATATATATATATATATATATGACCTTATTTCATTGCATAGATTCTGCTTCCTGGTAATTTTATATTTCCGTTTACATGAATTAGATACCCAATAATCTGATTAAATATTTGATAATCCAGACATGGAAATGAACATGGACTGATAACACAGGTACCCAACGGATCATCCAATCCGACTTTTAAAATAAAAAAATAAAAAAATAATAATAATAATAATAAAGTATGAGAAAGTAATAGATGGAGGTGCATCCGATCCAAATTCAATCCATCGGTAAGCCTTGTTTCGATTGACAAAACAGAATTTTAATTCTTATCTTATTATTATTATTATTATTTACAGGTTTTCTATTCGGCCGCAAAATCGGTTACATCCAATTTACTAATCCGAAAATTTGGAGGAGAAAAGTTCAAAAGCATGCCTAATTACTTCGGTGATCGGAAGAAAAACAAGCATACAATAAAATGTCAGAAAATAATATTTCAGTCTCGAAAAATTTCAAAATTGCCTGACTGAACACCTTAAATTTCAGAATTGAACATCCAACTTGCACCAAAACCGTGTCTCGAGGCTGCGGGGGATATAACCCTACACAATCACGAGCACCGACACCGTGCGAAAAAGGTTCATCCTACGTAAGATTCAAACATTTCAAGCACCCCACTGGCTTAATAAAGCAAAAGCTTGAAAACAATCTATAGAGAATTTACTCAGCTCGCCAAGAACATAACTATATCTTCAGCCCAAGCTAGCTGCTGCTACAAACCAATCAGAATCCACTCTGCATCCAATTATTGCTAACCAACCTTCTAAAACACCTTGAACACAAAAACTAATAGATAACAATTTATACATCATATCAAACATAATAAACAAAGCGCCGACTAAAAGATGGGAATCGTGTCATTTAAGGACGGGAGCAAGCTCAAAAAAGATGTAAAGCAATTACGGCATTTAACCAACTAGGCTTTCATGTTCTTATACCTGCCCCAAAAAAAACCACTCCAACATACCCGCAAAGCAACTACTGTATTTCCCCATCCTCACCAAGCTCCCCATCTTCAAGCTCCTCATAACCGCCACTTCGACGTGAACCATCCCGGTGGTCCCTCTTGTGCCTTTTATGCCTGCCTTCGTTGTCCGATTCAGGTGTGCGCTGCATGCTGCTGCAAAGAAACATCACCCAAGGAAATCGTCTCTTCGCAAAATCACATTTTAAGCATGAAATCTAAGTGCGACATTTAGAAGAGATTTTCTCTTTTTTACAATACCTTCCTAGACTTTTTCCGATCACTTCCATGCCTCCGAGACCTCCTCGACTCCTCTTTCTCATCCTTGTCAGAGATCATATCATCAGCAGCAGTGCTTTGGTGTCGCTTCCGGTGCTTCCTGTCTCTCTCTTTTTCCCTTCGTTTGTCCTCTTTATAGTCATGACTCTCGGCTACGTCTACAGTCTCGCTCTCTCTTTCATCCTTCTTTGACCGTTCCTTCCCCTTTTCTCTTTCACGTTCTCTTTCCTCCTTTTTCTCTTTCTCTTTCTCTTTCCTCCTCTCTTTCTCCTCTCTCTCTTTATCTTTTTTGATCTGCAATGACGACAAAACCCAACCAATTTACAAAACTCAGAACTATTAACAGAGAGGAAGTCGGCAGATAACACACCAAGACAGCAGCATTTGCAATGAGTACATTATTTCCACAAATACAAATACCTTAAATATTATAAAAACAAAGAAACTAGATCACGATTGCATATGTTTAATATTATATCAATAAAGCAGATAATATGCAAAATTCTTTAAAAAATAATAACATCAGTAATAATGCAGGATCGGTGAAGTTAAGGCCTGCACAAACTCCTATCGGAGATTTATCTGAAAAAGGAAACTGGTAAACCAAAAACTAAATACTAAAAAAAAAGTAAATTAAATTAAATACTAGCTGGAAATATTAAATGATCTGGCAAGATTACACTTGCACATTTAACTTTCACTTGCAAATAAATTTTAAGAATTTAGTACCTTCTCTTCCTCCCGCTTCCGTTCTTTCTCTTTCGCCTTCTCCTGAAGGTGCACAATGTACTCCTCAAATATCTGTCTCCCAAAGTTTTCGTCTCCAATAGAGCTATTACAAGTATAAATATAAAATAATTAAAAAAATAATAGAAACGGCACTGCCAACAAGAATGCGAAATTTCAAGATGTTGAAATGCTAAACCTGTCTAACCACAGAGAGAGTGGGAGAGAGAGAGAGACAAACCTGTACTCCTCAGTATCTTCAAAAAATCGCTTGCTATCCTCCCATCTAGAAGATAGAGTTATTTCCTACATGATTGTTGACACTCCAAAATTACATAGCCGACACGAAAAAAACTCAAGCTCTGGCCAAACACCATGTAATCACTTAAAAGAAGTCATAACATACCTTGGAAGAGTGTAACAGACTGGTGAATTCATCCGCGAGACGTTGACGTTTTTTAGCTTCCTTCTCCTCCTTCTCCTTAATCCTGTCTAGTAGCTCCTCAAATACAAGCTGCCATGAGGAAAAGCAGCATAAAATTTTGGTGCATGTCAATATCTATAGTGTTGGTGTGTGGCAGCTGTCTCTATACATTAAGTACCATAAGTTCAAAGGCAAACAAAAGAATAATGGGCCAACTCATGCATAGTTAAAAATCTTATCAAATGATGGTGTCATGAAGCTCATACAAATTATTTGTCCATTGCCAAGCTTCATGCCAGCATACTAAAGCAGGCAATAACTGGCCCATGCTTCCACTTTGATTGTTAATACTAAAATCCAATGTACCAAAAAACCAACTGATTTTCTACAGTTCCAATAATGGACATCAAAACTTGGCCCAAGCACACTTTTGGATATCTTTTGACATGGAAAAAAAAAAAACTAGTTAACAAGAATTTGACATTCAAAACAAATTTTCATCACAAGTTTGAAGAAAGATAATTTCCAAATTGAATACTCATTTGGGCCAACAAAACATGTACCACATAACCCAAATATACACGTGGCAGTACATAGTGACCTAAATGAAATTTTTTCGCCCACAAAAACCAAAATACCTTCAAGTTGATATCTGATATCTGTGTAGAACTGACGTCCTCAAGAAGACTAGCCTTGAAGTCTTCAAATGTTGACAAGTGATGTTATTGTAATCTGATCCTAGAAGAAAAATACTAAATCAATGCTATATATCAGCATTAAAAATGCGTCGGGCAATGAAAGAAAAAGAAATATATATTTACCTTCAGCAGCTTCATTGCATCTTTGATGTGAGCTTTGTCTTCATGATACTGTCACAACAGGTGAAAAGCATTTAAGGTTACATCACTCCAAACAGAAGCAGAAAATGAACCAGATAAATAAATTTAATTTAATTATACAAACTATAAGAGTTGAAACCAAAGAAGATTGATTATATTAGTAAATCATAAATCTTATTGAAAGATTTTGTGGAATCTGTTATTATTGTTATTAAAAGGACAAGTTCACCGTAACTTCTAAGGCTGATAGACTAAACATGCTAACAACATTTTTTTCCCCTTGTCTTACGGCCTTCCCCAAATGGAGCCCTTCCAAAAGTTCTTCATGGCCTAGGCCAAACACAGGCCAAAAAGGGGATCAGGAAATGGTTTTCAACCAGAAATTCAGGTGCCTTGGTATTTACCTCACTATCTGCATCAATGCACCAAGCACAAAGATAAGTGAGGTTCAACCTACCAAACATATTCAGTGCTTTTAGGATGAATGGTTAAATTCAAGTGAGACTAGATTCATCATGCCAAACAAGATAAACGAATTAATCAGCAAAAAGAACTAAGTTTTCAGTGCTAAATGAATTCAAACAACACCCCACGAGTTATACAAAAAGGGGTCACTAGATTTATACATACTTAAACTTCTAACATCCCACAGTCGAACAATTTCTTGTCTTTGTTAATCAAAAAGCATCACAAAAAACATTGGCTGAAACTATGTAACTAAGAATTTAACCAGACCACCAGTGAACATTTTTTGACTCCATAAACACCCAAACTGCTAAAAAGATGAAAATCATCAAACCAAAGAGCCAAGCAAACAAACAAAAAAGAGTGAACAGCTTTATATAGTCAACACCCAAATGCTTGAAAGATAAATAAACACACACACACACACACAGATATATATATATATATATATATATATATATATATATATATACACACACATATATATGCATGCATATATATGTGTATATGTATACATATATGTGTGTATATGTATACATATATGTGTGTATATATATAGATATATATGAACTCATATTTTGCACTATAGAAAACAAAAGGTGGATCCCCATGCAAACAAGGATACCTTTTTCACTAATTCTTCAGCCACATCCTCAAATAAATCTTTTGGCGTTGAACCAGATGCATTGGATGCAACTGCCAGATATTGGGGCAAATCCTTAACCTAAAATTGAAGGAGGTGAGAAGAAGAAATAAATAAATGTTTAAGCTCGGTAAAGTTCTTAGTTGCCATTTTCCAGTAACTAGGAAGCATTCCTCATGTATACTTTGACACAACAGAATATATAGCTACCTTCATACAATAATCACGCCAATGGGTTTTTGCAGTAAGGCTGCCAGCAGCAATATCTCCTTCCATCAGGCTGCGAAATTCATCACGGTTTTTCCGCTCGGACCGCCTCAATTGATCCTTAATGTTGTTAATCAATAAGCATAAGGACAATTACTGAGAATCCTATAGATGGTTTTTATAACAACAAAAATAATAATATTAACAAAGACAACAACAACAATAACCCTATAAGCTCACTTTTTGTATCTTCCTCTGTTCCTCTTCTTCCTTTTCTAGGTCACGTATATATTCCTGCAGCAACAGCCAATGTCAACATACAGATCCATATAAATGTATCCAAAACTAATGTTGTTACCTGAAAAACTTCCAAGCGATCAATCTTTTCCAGACGTGAGCATCTCTCATCATCCTCTAAGCGATCTTGGATTTTCCGCCACTGGCTGTTCACCTGCAGACAGAAGGCTAGTCAAGGGCAAGGTTCACCAATGGACATAAAATTAAAGCTATCAAATCATAGAAGGGGGAAAACCTTTATAAAGTCACAGGTCTCCAAAAACTTCCGAAATTCAATTTTATTTTGCACAAGCTCCTCCTTGGCCTTAATTTTTTCCTGCATAATTTTGAAATGTCACATCAAAGGTAGGTATGTGGAGCATTTAATTGGCTATTTTGTCAACCCCTGACATTAATGACTAAAAACAACAAGCAAAAGGTAACCCGCTAATGCATGGAACACAGTGATCATTTTGATTACCAAAATAGTAAAATAAAAATTAAGCTCCATATACCACACGCAAGGTCAGCAGCTATAAGATGCAAAATTATAAGCCTCAAGAAATCCCTACTAGTCATTTGAGCCAACAAATAAAATATGGGTGACCAAAGAATTGCTCCCTGGAAAATCAAAGCGAGGGTTTCCCACTTTGTCCCCAAACTAACCCTTGGGGTTAATATACGATATTATTTGAAACCAGGCAACATGGTGAATAGCTTTTCACGTTGATGATAGTGAGACAACAACAGCAATTCATTTCAATTTCAGAACAAACAAACTGGAGGCAGGGCCCTACTATTTAAACTTAAATTTGACGTCAAGAAGCAAAGATCATTGGAAGCAATTTTCCGAGATAAGTACTAAAAACGTTATCCACAAAGACAACGAAAAGGTCACCATAAATAAATAGGAGCAAGAGCCAGCCAAGAGACTTCTTTTCCAGGCTCATTTGGTAGGGTTAAATTAGTTGAAAATACAGACATGGTTTCACGTCGTTGTTAGATGATATCAGCCACATGGTTTCAACAGTGGTCCAAGATTGTGTAACATATGACAAGTAAGCCATCATATTAACCAAGGATAACCCCTCACTATCACCTTAAATAAAACCAGGTATATATTTTTTTATATAAATTCAACTACAATGAAGTCCAAAGATCTTCAAATTTCAAAAGCTTTCATGTTCACAACTGAAACATAGGCTCAAAACTGAAATCAACTCTTATGGTGTAGGACCTACATTTTCTGAAAAGAAAGTGTGAAAAAAGTTGAGGACTGCATAATTTACGGCGCATGGGACATCATGAGAGTCACCTTGGTGACATTTGGGAAAATTTAGTATTTAGACTTGAATATTAAAAAGCAATCTAAATACCATATATTGAAACCTGATATCTGAATCTCAATTATTATATCTGTTTGACAACCAATTTATTGAAACATCTGAATAAACTTTGTTTTCCTAGTTTACCCATATTGCAATGCTATTTTTTGTTTCAAAAATCTAAATTCCAACAACAGTATTTTTTTTTTCAATAGATTGAATAAATCATTTTTATTATTTTTATGCCAAAGAAGTTTTAAAAAGGAAGAAAAACAAATTGAATCTTCAGATTTTCTTCTTCTGCTTTCCCTTACATTTTTTCTTTTTCTTTCCTTCTCCTTCCTTTCTTCCTTCTTTTTTTTCTTCTATAAAAAGTGGAACTTTTCCTTTTCGTCTTGTTCTTCTCTCCCAATTCATCTTCTTCCTCCCCTCTTCTTCTTCTGCTGCTCTTCCACTTCTTCACTGTTCTTGTTCTTCTTCTATTTTTTTTTTAAAAACAAATTCAAACCCCGATTTCAGTGTTCTAAAAATCGCTACGCGGAACTTGGCGACTGATCTACCGCCTAGCGCTTAGGCCGTCGAGGTGAGGCCTAGATGGGTTCTTTGTATTTTTTTTTATTAAAAAAAAAAAAATTAGTAGTTCAATATAACACTTTAGATAAATTTATAAAATATTATTGAAATGACATAATAAAATACAACAAAATTATATGAGTAGCCTAAGTTAAATAACATTCTTTCAAGTAAACCTCCTTGCAACAATAGTTTAATGATTATAATTTTGATTTTTCTTTTAAATAATGGCCAGGTGTTATTACTGTAAAAGAAAATAAAAGAAAAAATAAAGTATGCCGACACGCCATATTCGTCTAGACTGCTTTTTAGAACACTACCTGATTTGAGTGTTTGATTTGATTTCAAACCCCAAATCAGGGTTTGATTTCATTTTTACGATTTGATTTGAAATCGAACTCTTTAACATTTAGAGTGGATTAGAAATCAAACCCAAAAATATTGGTGGTGCATGGCGACCGGTAGTGTGCAGTGGTCGAAAATAGTGGTGTGGTCGTTGGGAATGGTGGCAGTGGCGGGGAATGGTGACAGCAGCAGCTGATGGAATGGCCATGGGGAGGGCGGGAGAGTAGAAGAGGAGAGCATAGGAAATGGGAAGAGTAAGAGGGGAATAAAAAAAATGATGGGGGTATTTTTATCCATTGGATCTGAATGGATCATCTGACTAATTCAATCCAAAACCATGTCTGATTTGGTCAGACCCATTCAAAGGTTGAAACAAATGCTCTGAATTACCCAGTGTCTAACAGATTCAGATCTAGACCCCACCTATGCAGACTAAACAAACAGCCCCTTTGTGTCGGCATCATGGTATCTTGCTAGAATTGGAAATGTAAATGACGATTTTTAAGTCTTATGAGTGGAATGGTCATTCCTGCATATGAAGGAATGGTCATTACCATGAAATGACCATTGCGTGCACAACCAAGCAAGGGAATGGGAATGAGCATTCTCATCCCCATTCCCATTCCCATTCCCTCATCTAAATGGGCTCTTTATCTACAATTTCAGCAGCCACCCAACTGTACCCGAGAATAGAAAGTGACATCCCAAATCTTCCTTGCCCACATGCAGTGGATCAACAGATGGGAAACCGATTTTGTCTTCACCATAGTTGTCAAGGTGTCACCCAGACATTTTGTCGCCCTGGCTCTCCCCATGGATCATGGCAAGCAGGGCCTTGGCCCATCTGAACCAAGGCGAGCACACTGCTCGTATACCTTGGCTGCCCTGACACAGGGTGGCCGCTTTACTTTAGAAGCAGCAGAAGAAGAACATACCTGATCGATCGGAGACTTGATCGCTTCCAATTGGAGTCACCCGAACCCTGATTTGCATTAAGTGGAGTTTCCGGATCCCTTGATCACCGTCGATTGCAGAACACATCCTCTTCTATGGGTTTGGGTTGGGGGAGGAAGAGATCCAAATTGGGGAAGGAGAATGTGTTCACTTCTTTGGCTTTTTATTTTTATTTTAACAAAAGCAAGCAAAAACGACATTGCTTAAAATAAAATAAAAAAATCAATAGAAGAGAATGTCCCACCCCCCACCCCCCCACCCCCAAAAAAAAGAAATCAATCTCTTCCCCCAACCAAAACCCCAGCCTGCAATCCAATGACTTCCCTCATGCCAATAAAGTTTCCGACAACTCCAATCAATGGCAATTAATTTTCCAATCGATCAGGTATGTTAATATTGTGCGATCCTCCTCCTCCACCACTGGACAAGCACCTAAGTGCTCAGGCCGCTAGGCACCCCAGGCTTGAGACCCACTGCCTTTGCAAATAAACAACTATGAATTGAACAAATGTTAACCAGCACCTGCTCTATTCTCTGGACATTATCAAGGTTCAAAATTCTGCTCCAAGCAGCATCCGACATTAGACTTTTATCTTCCAAATGCCATTCAGGGGCTCTTATCTTCCAAATCTGCTTCCACAAGAAATTCACCTTGTTTCCCCCGACAATGTTATTCATCAAGATATTGTATTTAGATTTTAACTCAAACAGCCCTGTTTTATGTTCTATGATGATCTATCTACATTAGGCTTTTATAGATGACACGAAGAACTGCACAAACATCTCCAACTCCCAATCTTGATCTCTTCTCCCAAGGAGCACATATTCCAACTAAGTGCCTGATTATCCTGAAGAGAAGAGGACACTGTTGCCAGCTTGTTAACAGCAAGTTCAAACAAAACAGGAACCATGTACCACGAGGAAGAATCCCAGCCCACTTATCGTTCTAGAACAGATCAGTGAGCACAAAGGAGTTTCAACCTTTATTAAACCATGAGGAATCCTTCCCACCCGCAATGATCTAAACCATGTTTTGCTGCCACTATTCTTCTCCAAAAATGGTCTTGCCACACCATGAATCCCTAAAGCCATTTACTCAACAGAGCATTAATGAATTTAGCAAGAGATTTTTATGCTCAAGTTCCCTCTACCTAGCGGGTATATCACCACTCCACACTTGAGAAGACTATACTTAAAACTCCTCCCCTATGTTTCGGAAGCACTGCTTCCCCACAACAAAAGGGCTGGTAAAAAGTACATCCAACCATACATCAGACATGAATAAAGAAAATGACATCGCTATGCATAAAAGCAAAACGCACAAATTTTTTCAACAAAATAGCCTTAAATTAATTGGTTTTTCTATGGACTGCTAACAAGCAGAGAAACTCTTTTCAGGTCAGAGAGTCGTGCCGTGTTTGACATGTCTAGGACACCAACACGCCCCAGATGAATCAGGAGCGCATGAAACAGGTTTTTTTTAATGGAACAGATTTTTTTTCCCTGTTTTTTCTTCTTTTAATGTCTCCTAATCTTCTAGGGCAAAGTAGGTCACTCTTAGGGCTATAAATTTGTAGAATGTTTAATTACACATAATTTGAATATGTTATCTTACCATATATTTATATATTTAAAATATGTATTATTCAACATGTCAGAGTTCTAGTTTGTTAGGAATTTGCATTGTGTTCATGTGTCAGCACCTGTGCTACATACATTGCTGGTTTACTAATATTTATACTGCCAATTCGGTCGTTAATAATGAATTGTGAATGCTGCACCATACTGAGTAAGCAAATAATCAAAAAGAAAACATATGGAATTAAAATATCTATGCATGTAAATGACATTTACTCGCAAATTTACCTTCTCCAGGAGTTCATCCAAGTAACTATGAAAAAGATCTTCACGGTCTCTAGCTCGTTCAACAGCCTTGAAGCGTTCATCATCTTCAAACATAGTTACAGCTTTGCTAAAAATAAAAGTTTATTTAGAACACTAAATATATATCTTGTGCATCACCTAAGTTTAAATTAGATAATTCGTCTGAAACCAAACATTGCTTTGTCATTGCAAGGATAAGTACAAACCTCCATCTTGTGGCTGACGTAAGCTCCTTGGACTCCTAGATAGATGAAGGAGACAAAGTAAACATCATATAAATTACAGATTACAAAATAATGCTGCAAGAGTCATTTGTAACATACTTCCAACATTTTTACAAATTCTTCTCGCGCTTTCCTCTGCTTGACACGCCTCTCTTCAACCTCTAATTTTTTCCTTTGACCCAGGTACTAAAACAGAAGTTGTATTGAAAACATCAGATTAATCATTTGAAATTGTGCATTAACGATAGCATGTTACAAAAATCAAGGAATATACAACTCCTTCAAAGCATTCACAAATTCCAACACATAGCAACACCCACAAGAGTTGGTGCAATGTTTACCTCATTAAACGCTTGCTTCCGCTCACCAAGAGTTTTCAAAGCACCATATCTTTTATCATTGATTATTACTCTCATTGCCTGTTGATACAAATCAATATCATTGAAATCAAATATATGTGGACGGTAGAAAATGTAAAATAAAAGATACTGAGGAGAACAAAGATACCTGGTCCCAGCTCCAGTCAGACTCAACATTCGCAGATTCCAGAAGTGCCTTAAAAGCATTTTTTGCCTCCTGAAACGTACAAGTAGTTTTTAAGAGTATATGAAAAGAAAGAAGATAATAGCATTGATGAAGACACAGACATCATAAATCCCAGAATCAAATTAAAAATCAAATGAAACAAATTCTAGATAATTACCAGCTTATTGCCATATACCAAAGGTTCATCATCAACTGCTTTCTCTTCCAAAGGAGTAACATTAACTTTTCCTGCAACTGCCATGCCTTTCTTTGCTTCCTGCTAGCACATAACACCAACATAAAAATCAAAGCATAACCCAAAAAAAATCTCATCCTTCTTAGAGGACGATCACCACATTTTAAAACTTTCAAGTAGCCATAAAAAACTAGCTGTACCTCAATGTCCTGCATAGAAGCTCCATGAACAGAATGTGAATCATCTTGAGATAAATTAGAGTGGTTGCTCCTGAAAATTTTTAGACATGCAAGATGTGCCATATCAGCCATTAAAAAATTCAAACTAATAACTACTCAGTAGAGAACAAGTAGCTAAGTGGATCATACAGTGATGTACTGCTGCTTGCCAAGGAGGCAGAAACTCCAGCACCACCTGAAACAGTGGTAGGTTTAGGAGACACAGCTATACTAGGAGGTCCAACCACCGTTGTTGTTACAGCGGGACTATAAGCAGGAAGATCTGATGATCC